>JBBYHO010184321.1:0-11599 GCA_038382025.1 Adansonia gregorii | reverse complement strand
AATCAATCATTTTTCGATGACCTTTAAAAAAACCTCTAGCCTCAAAAACACTCCTAAAATACTATTCCATTACCTTTTGCCCTTAACCTTCTTCCATTTTCGTAGCTCTTCCAAACCACTATCAAAAACACTTCCAAAACCCTCTATTCCATTTATCATTCCTTTTAACTTCCTTTTATTAATATCTACCATAAAACATTTTTCATCATTTCCTTGCACATCAACATTAAAAAAGAAAAACGGTGAATCCAAAGTTACTACTAAAAAAAAGGTTAAAGCTTATAGGTTTTGGTATATTTTCTCACCTAACTTTATTTTTTTTCTCATTTCTAGCACTTGTATCATTTTAGTGAACTATTTATGCTGCCATAACCATCCTAAGACTCCCATGCATTATTGTTGCTTTAGTTATGGTAGTCTTCAGATTTTAGTGCTTTTTGGTGCCTTAATGTTGATTGGTAGGCCAAACATCATCTCTTTCATTTTGTCATCAAAGTAGTCCCTTATACATGCATTTTTTATCATGTTTCACCAATTTTCACATGTTTAACACATATTTAATGTTCTTCCTAACATGTATTGAGTATGTTCTTACATTTTTTTTGCATTTTAAAGGGGTCTAATGTCACAAAAATTCTATCTTGAAAATTCCATCATGCTTTTTCTACTTAAATATGTTTATGTTATCTTCCATAACATGATTTTTTATGTCATTCATGGAGTTATCAATTCCATGCACCCTATTTGTCACCTCTTTGCATTTTTTGTTTATCTTTTCTATGTCAAAATGTCATGCCTGTATGTTAGCATGTGTTACTCCTATTTATCTTTGTGAATGTTACATTTTGTTCATGACATCTCTATTAAGATACTTGCTTGTTTACTAAAAATTTGATTTAAAACAAAATCCCCAAGTTAAGTTTAGGCTACCTTTTATAGATGGAGAACTGTATGAATTTAATATTTTCATAAAATTAATTTTTCAATTTTGGGGACTGTCAGCACGGTGCCACCCATGAAGGAAGCACACGCGACTTAACAGCATTTCTCGATGGGAAAAGTCCTCTTGATTGGGATTCTTCTTATTTTCTTCCCGGTTATTAACCCTAAAATGAGACTGTTAGATAAATTGTTTGTCTAACTAGTCTTAGGTGACGACCATGAAGTGGCCGACAATTGAAGTTGCCACTGATCATTTTAGCTAGGCATGATCAGGCGCCCATTGAAATTAATATTTTGAGTTACAAAACTTGAGTCTTTGGTTTCATGGTTACCTCGGGGTGGATCCTTACGGTCTATGGGTGTATACGACTTAAAATATTTTTCTGACTAGGAAATTTCTTCTTGACCGAGACTTTTCTTTCACAACATGATGAGTATGAGAAAGTAGGATTCTCGACTCATGATATAGTGAGAGGGACCATAAGATGAATTGCTCATCTTATTGATGACCATCATAAAGTGGCTAACAATTGGAGTCACCATCGATCATTTCAGGCTAGGCATGATCGGATGCATATTAAAACTTATGTTTTGAGTTACAAAAGTTAAAACATCGATCCCATGATCTACATAGTACAAAGATTGACCATTTGGGTTTGGGAGTTGGTTACGCACGATGAGGTATGAACCTCTTCATGATGCTCGAAATTGGTACCTTAATAGCTATGTTTTATCTTATTTTCAATTCTTTCAATCTTAATTCATCATTATTTCAATATAACCTCCTTTTAATGCATGAATTTTTATAAAAATACAAATCTAGGTTTTGATGAAAGAATTAATCTCATATACGCCCCAGAGAGATGGGGAATATAGAAATTTTTCATAAAAATGATCTTTGGATTTTACTTTTAAAATGGAATGTTCCACTTTGGGCACTAGACAAATACCCATGTGGAACGTCACCTTTAATTTTTTTTAAAACGATTGGAAAACATGAATGCAAACAATCATTACAAAGAAATTATGTTAGTAAGACAACAAATGGAGTAACATAACATGGATCATTTATTGCAATGATAAAGAAAAAGGATGAACTATTAGAATTTATCTCATAATTGGCATCGATTGTCTAGGAATAACCAAATTGACAATGTTCGAAATGCATTTGGGTTTCTTGATTGAACGAGATTTTCTTGACAGATTTATGGAAGTCCGAGAAAGAGAAAAAATTTAATTATAGTTAAAAGATAGGGTTAGAGGATCCCCTAAGAAAGATGGGTTAGAGTATCCCCATAGATAAAAAATAATTTTAATAAAGAAAGATTTTTAAATCTTGTTAATTTTGAAAAATAGGGTTGGAGTATCCCCTCAGAAGGTCAGGGTTAAAGTATCCCCAAAAGTGATATGTCTGACACTCTTTAAAGAAGTCGTGTTAGAAAAATTAAATTGACAAAACTTTGTGATTTAGAAAATGAGTGAGCATTTTGACAACTTTTGGCAAAAGTAATTATTGTGAATAAAGATGGTAAAGATGTAAAATATGTTTGTGCCTTGATACGAGCCCATGGGAGGTTAAAGCATGTTCTTGAGGCTAATTGGGTTGATATGGTGACATTCGAAGGTCTTAAGATGAACCTTGGGAAAATAACTCAATTTTTACCATAATCGAAAATAAGGGATAGCATCGCATTACCCCATTTCCTGAAATTATTCTAAATTGTTTGAAGGCTTTACAGGGTGAAAAAGATACCGTTAGAAAGTTAACTTGACGAGGGTCAATCTAAAAATATTCCTAATTTCCTAAAAAGTCACTTTTCAAAGGAATAAATTTTCAACGTCGGATCCATTATACTGCTGGTAGGGCATATAGGGGGCAGGGTGTGTCAAAATTTGAAAAATCACCCTAGACTTGTTTGGTATCAAAAAATTACAAACACTACCTTTCTGAAAAGGGAATTTTATGAACCTTTTAGGAAAAATGTTTGGAAAAATGGAAAAAATTGTTTAGTGGGTCTAAAAGGCCTAACCAGATTGCACTTTGTTAACTCTAGGGATTCCAGATAGTCTAGATTTGAAAAATCATAACTCTTTCATCTGGACTGATTTAAGGGTGAACAAGACATAGTTTTAAAGATATTTTGATATACTTTCGAAGAAAAATATTATAAAATTCATAAAAAAGACTTTAAAATGATTTTTCAATATATAACACTGCTATTGTCAGCAAGGACAAAGTAAAGCAGAGGATATTTCTTATTTTCCTTATGTCTACGGGTCCAAACTCAAGTCATTGAAATTCGAACATCCATGACTGAAGGGAAAGAGTGGCATTAGTGTCATGAACTCACTTGCACAGCCCTAGAGTAGTTTGGGATGATGAAACAGCTCGTTGATCAAACCACTTATGATTTATACTAAAAAACAAAGCACAAACATTTAGAGAACAAATGCGAGGCCGTTTTCCTCAAAAAATAAAAAATTTTAAGCTCATTTAATCAAGATTCTAGATCTGGAAAACTTAATTTTTCCCAAGATTTTTTGCTAACTTTAAGGAAAATGCTGAGTTCATGGTAATCTTCATTGGTTGAGGTTAACATGCTTGGCTTAGGGAGGCTTTGAAAATCAGTTTTTGACAGCCATCAAACATGCATTTTGACAACCATCAAACATGCATTTTGACAAGGGGAAGACAACAAACATACAAGGGGATGGCACATAACATGAATGGGGATGCTAACTTTAACTATGGTCTAGATAAAGAAAGTGTCATCAATTTTGACAAGAAAATGTTATGGATGCTGAAAATGATAATGATTCATGCAAGCTAATGTATAAATGTGAATGAAATATGTTAGGCTAATGATTCATACATGGATTAAGGATAACAAGATGCATGGATTTGGCATCAAATGCATAGGCAAGAGCTATCAAAATAATGAGGATGAAATGAGGCATGTTGCAGATTAAAGGGGCATTAAGGCATCCAAATCCTAAACTACCATAGCCAAAAGCCACAATAATGCATGATAATCCTAAGAGGGTGATGGAAACATGGAGAGCTCACTAAAATGATGAAGGTGCTGAAAAATAGAAAATGGAACTGATAAAATAGAAAGTTATACCAATAAGACTTCAATTTCAACCAAATAGTTGGAGTAGTAAAGAGAGCTTAAATTTTTCTCTTTTCCTTGTTGTTAATAAGCAAGAAAAAGAGAGAAACAATGAGGTTTTGGTTCTGGTATGGATGGAGGTGATTTTTAAAATGTGTAATGGTTGGGAATAAGTGTTTTGGGGCTATTTTTGGGTGTTGAGTGAAAAGTTATGAGATTTGGCTTTCTTAATGTGTCAATGTGTTCTTTTGGAAGCTAAAACAACCTGGAATCTAAAAATCCCTCGGCTGAGATATAAGTAGTCATATATACCAGCATTTAGAGCCAAATTGAAGGTATTTTTGGTTATTTCTCAAGGGGGACAAATTGATGTCAGCTTGGTGGTTATAGAATGGTCGTAGGGAGCAACTTACTGCCAATGTGATGGACATAAGGTGGTTAGTTTAAATGCTAAAATGATTTTCTAGCAAATAGGATGGCTGAGGGTGATCTTGTTTAACAAACTAGGGAAGAATAGAGTGATCATGTGGCATTGACCTTTTTTATCCAATTTAGACTTCAAAAATGTCTTGATCAATTCAAAAGTCCAAATTCATAATCTGATATGGGTTTTAATCTTTCTTGATGCAAAGAAATGAGTTAAAATTGAGTTTTGGATCAATGATAAATGAATCTCGAATGGTGGAAAATTACCTGTATGTATTGATACATTATAAAATGTATCGATACATTTGATCCAAAAACCTTGACTGTATCGATACAGTGAACATTATGTCAATACTATGAACCATTGTATTGATACAATATGAACCATTGTATCGATACATGTTGGTATGTATCAATACATTTCTTTACAAAATGCATATTTTTGTCTTGGCATGGCCTAGTATCAATACATAATCTCATGTATCGATACAAATGGGGACATTTCAAAGTTTTGGATCATTGGAGCATTATATCGATGTGTTTGAATCATGTATCAATACACTCAAGCAAAATTGTGAATTTTTTCATATCTTTTATCCTTGGACACCTTGAACTATGTCTTTTGATGCCACATCTTACATTTATCTTTGATATAATCCATAGGCCTTCTTGACCTTCTCAAAAATACTTCTTTGCCCATCGTGTCTTCTAACATCTATGCCTAGGCTGCTAAAAAAAATTAGCCTAGAAAAAATAAGGTGTCTACAATGGTCTATGTGGTCCACAGATTCAATGGTTAAGTTCAAGAGTTCGTTACGCATAAAAAGGCATAAACCCGTGATGCTCGAAACTAATACCTTTCTTACCATGTCCCAACTTGGTTTCGGTTTTCTCAATTTTAACTTGTCATTATTTAATATAATCCCCTTTTTAATGAATAATTTTGTATAAAATAAGAAACTCAAGTTTTAAAGAAAATTTAAATCTCATATGCACATTAGAGATGTGAAAAACATAGAGGTTGAGATTTAAAAAAGCTCTTTTAATAATTTTTTAAAAATTTAGATATTTTATGTTAAGTACTAGAGAGATACCAATATAAAACATTTCCTTTGTGATTTTTTTGGAAACAGTTTTAAAGATATGAATGCAACGTGAACGGCATAAGGGAAAACATGTTAGTAAGATGACTAAGAAATAATATTGCGTAAAATAAATCAACAAAAAAAAGGAAAAGAGGAAAGGATGAACCGAATATTGTCATCATTATCTTGAAATAACTGAGCTGATAATTTTAGAGATGTGTTAGGATCCATTGACTAATCGAAGTGTAAAGACAAGTTTGATTATTGAAAAGGTCAAAAAAAATACCATGAGGGAAAATTTGACAATTTTTTCTTTATAATTTTGAGAAAAATGGGATTGACAATTTTAAATTGATGAATTTTGACTATTTCTTAACAATTTTTGAAAAAGAATGGAACCGGAGTATCCTCTCAAAATATAGGGTTAAAGTATCCCTATAAATGAAGACTTTGGTAAGTTTCAAATTTTGAATAAGGCTTGCAAAATGAGGGTTGAAGTATCCCTAATGGAAACTTTAATGGTTTTAGAGAAATAAGCTTGAAGGATTTATCTTGATAACGACTTGGTGATTTCTTAACAAAATGATAAATTTTTTTGACAAATTCTTGACAAAATATGTGATTTGTTATTCAAAAGAATTGATAAAAATAAGGATGACAAAGCTTAAAAATTTTTCATGCCTTGATCTAAGCCTACAGAAGTCAATGGATGTTCCTTTTGACTAAATCAATTGATTAGGATCACATAGAGGCATTCAAATGTCTCAGAGTGGGAGTTTGGAGGAATAAACTAATCTTAAACAATGCTAAAAATAGGGGATAACATCGCTTTGTCCCTATTTTTAATTTTGTTCTAGACAAATCCAAAGGTCCTAGGGATCATGTAAATACCATTGGAAAGTTAACTCGATAAGAATCAATAAAATTATTCCAAAAATCCTAAAAAATTGCCTTCTAAGTGGAAATTTTTTTCAAAGTAGGGACTGGTTCGACACTAGTAGCATATGCAGGGGAAGTGGGGCAACTAGCTTTGAAAAATATTCTGGACTCATAACCAATCATTAAATCACAAAAGATACCTTTTCAAAAAGGAAAGTTCATGAACTTTTTATGAAAATTATTTGATAAATCCAACAAAATCATATAGTGGATCAAAATGGCCCAAACAGAATATGAATCACTGATTCTAGGGTTTTGGATAGTATAACTTGAAAAAATCATAACTCTTTCATCCAAAATAATTCAAGGGCAAGCAATACCATTGGAAAGGTGATTCAATGCCTTATAGGGAAAAATGTTAGAATATTCATGAAAAATTGTTTATGGTTCGACAATAATTTTTCAAGTCATGAATATAATGCTACCAACATAAAATAGGGGAAATTTTTAGTTTTCTTGGATTTCTTTGTGCTAAATTTGAGTCATGGACACTCTAATGTCCCTGATAAAAATCAATGAGTGACATGGGCTTCATGAGCTCATCTACACAATCCTAGAGCTATTGTTGAGTATTAGGAACAAGGCAAAGATCGATAGACACCATTTTGTCTAGGGCGTGCTCGATGCTACCTCTGTTCCTGCAATGAAAAGGCTAGTTTTAATATAATGCCAGGATAAAATACAATTTTCATAACACTTTCGAGATTTTTTTGGCAAAAGGTAAAGTATAAATTTTTGGATGAAAAACCTAGGCTGTGATCTTAGGCTTGAACTATCCCTAGGTTTAACTAAAAATGATAGAGTGCCAATATGCCGTATCACGGCTAGCAACACTAGACTTTTAAGAATTTTTGAAATTTTTTTTATAAAAAAGCTGGATTATGATCTTAGGCTCGACCTATCTTTAGATTCAACTTAAAATTACAAAATGCCAACATGTCAGATCCTGACCAGCAATGTTGGTCATTTTGAAAAGATTTCTTAATAGAGTGTCTTGACTGAAGTTCTTGACAAAAGTTTTTATTCTTGATAGAGGGTTTCTTAGCAAAATGTCTTGACTAAGGTTCTTAACAAAAGTTCTTAACAAAAGATTTCTTGATAGAGGATCTTAGCTAAGATTTTTGACAAAAGTTCATGGCAGAAGATACCAATAAGCTGGATCATAGCATTCCAATGACATTAGATTTTGAAAAGGATTCCTTAAAAAAACTTCTTGACTTAGGTTCTTGACTAAAATTCTTGATAGAAGATGCCAATGAGCCAAATCATAGCATTTTAATGACATTGGACCTCGGAAAAGGATTTCTTGACAAAGGGTCTTGACTGAGGTTCTTAACTAAAGTTCTTAATAGGATGCTAGTAAATTAGGTCACAAAATTAAAGTAATAACATTAAACTTTAGAGAGATAAAGGTCTCACTTGAGCAAACTTTTAATTTTCTAATTTTCAAGACAAAGATTCTTACCAAAAAGTTCATCGAGATTCGATAGATACAACTTGACATCATGCTGGTAGAATGATGTTATGCTATGACAATATGAATGTATGATGTGTACCTGAGTTTTTGGTAGTGTGACTACATGATCATGGCACAAAATCAGATACGGGAACAAACATTGAAAATTTTTCTTTAATTAAGAGCCATTTACCTGATGCTATAATTTACACATTAATAGGCCTTGTGATCATGATTCCCATGATGCTTGGATGATCTTTTTCTTAACTCGATATACTAGATGAGCTTTTTTTTCATAGGTAGAGAATTAGGTTGGTTATGTTTCTTGACTAAGTGTATTTAATGACCTTTTTTGATAAGGTTGTGAATCTTATTAGCGGTTTGTAGGCTGGGTGACTATTTGGCTTGGTTAGTGTTTAAATCTTAATAGGATTTTGATTGAGTTTTGATGGCATTTTTTGACTGGTGATCTCAGGAGTTGAGGACAAATCAATACGTGATTGTGACAACTAGGTACTAGGTATGGATGGAATTCATGATCACGATACTCAAGGCATGAACAAAGCTTTTTGTGCTCTTATTCTTTTTTTAATGTAATATCAAGAAATCTTGATGTGAATTTTATTCGATTATTAAGTATTATCAATTGAATGGTGTAGACACCTTATTTTGTTAGGGCTAATTTTTTTAGCAACCAAGCTAATTTTCCATGGTCCAACCATTTTTGACTCATTCACCATTGATCAAAAACTCGATTTTAACTCGTTTATTTTTATAAAAGAAAGATCAAAACCCATATCAAATTATAAATTTGGACTTTTGAATTAATCAAAACATTTTTTTAAAGTCTAAATTAGATAAAAAAAAAAGTTCAATATTACATGATCACCCTACTCCCTAGCTTGTTAACCAATATCACCACCAGCCACCCTATACCCATCATATTGGCAGTAAGTTGCTCCCTACAGCAACCCTATAGCCATTATTCTGACATCACCTTGTCCTCCTTGAGAAATGGCCAAAAGCACCTCCAATTTGGCTCCAAAATGCTGGTATAAAGGGGCCACTTCTATCTCAGCTGAAAAAAGGTTAGATTCCAACTCATTTTCTACTTACAAAACCATTCCTACACCAAGAAAACCAGAATCCTGTAGCTCTTCACCCACCACCCAAAAATAACCCTAAAACACTCATTCCCCAACCATTACATGTTGTAAAAATCAGCCTCATCCATACCAAAACCAAAACCTCATTATTTCTCTCTTTTTCTTGCTTATTAACAACAAAGAAAAGAGAAAAATTCAAGCCATCTCTACTGCTCCAATTATTTGGCCAAGAAATGAAGTTTTATTGGTATAACTTCTCACTTTATCACTTTCATTTTTTGTTTTTTAGCATCTTCATCATTTTAGTGAGTTCTCCATGTTTCCATCACCCTTTTAGGATTGTCATGCATTATTGTGGCTTTTGGTTATGGTAGTTTAGGATTTGGATGCTTAATGCCTCTTTGATGTGGAAAATGCCTCATTTCATCCTCATTATTTTGATAGCTCTTGCTCATGCATTTTATGCCATATCTATGCATCTTGTTATCCTTAATCCTTGTATGAATCATTAGCCTAACATATTTCAAGCATATTTATACATCAGCTTGCATCTTGTCATGAATCATTATCATTTTCAGCTTTCATAACATCTTCTCGTCAAAATGTATACCATTTCCTTTGTCTAGACCATTGGTTAAGTTAGCATCCCCATTCATGTTATGTGTCATCCCCTTATATGTTTGTTGTCTTCCTGTTATCAAAATGCATGTTTGATGGTTGTTAAAAACTTATTTTCAAAACCTCCACAAGCCAAGCATATTAACCTCAACCAATAAGGATTAGCATGGATTTAGCATTGTCCTTAAAGTTAACAAAATATCTTGGGAAAAATTAAGTTTTTTAGATCTAGAATCTTGGTTAAACAAACGCAAATCTTTTGATTTTGCAATGAAAATGACCTTACAGTTCTCAAAATGTTTGTGCCTTATTTTTGAGTCAATACCTTGAGTGGTATGATCAACGGGCTGTTTCATCATCCTAACTTACTTCGGGGCTATGCAAATGAGTTCATGATGCTCATGCCAATCTTTCCCTTCAATCATAGATGTTTGAATGTTAATGACTTGAGTTTGGGCCCGTAAACATAAAGAAAATAAGAAATACCCCTTGTTTTGCTTTATCCCCTATTTTCGGTTATGGTCAAAATTGAGTAGTTTTCTCGAATTTCCCTTTGAGATATTCGAATGTGTCTGTATCACCCCGATTAGACTCAAGAGCATGCTTTGACCTCCCATAGATTTGTTTATAGGCACACACACATTTTACATCTTTACCATCCTTTTTGACAATAATTTTTTTGCCAAAAGTTATCAAAATGCTCACACATTTCATAAATCATAAAGATTTGTCAACTTATGTTTTCTAACTTGACTTCTTTAAAGAGTCTCAGACGTGTCACTTTTGAGGATACTCCAACCCTAACCTTTTGAGAGGATACTCCAACCCTGCTCTTCAAAATTATCATGATTTAAAAATCTTTCTTTGTCAAAATGATTTTTCATCCATGGGGATACTCCAACCCTGACCTTTTGAGGGGATACTCCAACCCCGTTTCTCAAAATTGTCAAGATTTAAACATCTTCATTTGTCAAAAATTATTTGCCATTCACGAGGATACTCCAACCCCATCTTTCTGAGGGGATACTCTAACCCTATCTTTCAACTATAATTAATCTTTTTTTTCTCTTTGTTGGATTTCCATGAATACATCAAATAAACCTCGTTTAATCAAGAAATCTAGATGCATCTCAAAAATTGTCGATTTGGTTATTCCTAAATAATCGATGCTAATTGTGAGATAAATTCCAATAATTCATTCCTTTTTCTTATCATTGCATTGAATGATCCATGTTATGTTACTTCATTTATTGTCTTACTAACATGATTTCTTTATGATGATTATGTGCATTCATGTTTTCAAAACATTTCAAATAAAATTAAAGGTAATATTCCACGTAGGTATCTTTCCAGTGCCTAAAGTGGACCATTCTATTTTTAAAGTAAAAGCCCAAGGTCATTTTATTGAAAATCTCTGTATTCCCTATCTTTTCGGGGTGTATATGAGATTAAATCTTCTTCATCAAAAGTTGGATTTGTATTTCTATAAGATTCATGCATTAAAAGAGGGTTATATGAAAATAATGATGAGTTAAGATTGAAAGAATTGAAACCGGAAAAGACATAGCTAGTAAGGTACCGATTACGAGCGTCGCAAAAAGGTTCATACCTTATCATGCGAAACCAACTGCCAAACCCAAATGATAAATTTTTGTATTACGTAGAACATGGGATCGATGTTTTGAGTTTTGTAACTCAAAACATAGGTTTCAATAAGCATCCAGTCATGCCTAACTCTAAATGATCAATGGTGACTCCCAACACTGGCCATTTCGTGATGGTCATCTGAGACCAATAAGATGAGCGATTCGTCTTATGGTCTCTTTCACTGTACCATAAGTCAAGAATCCATGCATTCTCGTTCTTATCATATCGCCAAAGAAAATTCTCGATCAAGAAGATACTTTCAAGTCA
>JBBYHO010184211.1:0-36945 GCA_038382025.1 Adansonia gregorii | reverse complement strand
GTCATTTATCCCAATGGGTAGAATGAATTTGTGCCTAATCATTAAAAAAAGAAGATTATTATATGAATCTATGTTTATCCTAATTGAAACACATGCTTTAATTCTAAAAATGGTAGAAAGAGAAGTTTTTCTTATAAAACCAAAGCATCAATTCATTTATCTTAATCAGTCAAACGAATTTATGGTGCCCAATCATTAAAAGAAAGGAGATTATTATATGAATCCGTGTTTATCCTAATTGAAAGATGAACTTTAATTCTGGAGATGGTAGAAAGAGATATATTTCTTATGAAACCAAAGCATCAATTCATTTATCCATTTGAGTAGAATGAATTTATGGTTCCCATTCGTTAAGAAAAAGTAGATTATTATGTGATCCATGTTTACCCTAATTTAAAGCGAACAATAATTCTAGAAATGGTAGAAAGAAAAGTTTTTCTTATGAAACCAAAGTATCAATTCGTTTATCCCATATGAGTAAAATAAATTTATGGTTTTGAATCATTAAAAGAAAAGAGATTGTTATGTAAATCCGTGCTTATCCAATTCAAAGATGAACTTTAATTCTAGAAATGGTAGAAAGAGAAGTATTTCTTATGAAATCAAAGCATTAATTCATTTATCCCAATGAGTAGAATGAATTTATGGTGCTCAAACATTAAAAGAAAAGAGATTATTATGTGAATCTATGTTAATCCCAATTAAAAGATGAACTTTGATTTTGGAGATGGTAGAAAGAAAGTATTTCTTATGAAACCAAGGCATCAATTCATTTATCCTATTGAATATAAATGAATTTATGGTTCCCAATCATTAAAAGAAAAGAGATTATTATGGGAACCTGTGTTTATCCCAATTTAAAGCGAACATTAATTCTAGAAATGTTAGAAAGAGAAGTTTTTCTTATGAAACCAAAGCATCAATTCTTCTATCCCATTGAGTAGAACGAATTTATGGTTCCCAATTGTTAAATGAAAAGAGATTGTTATGCGAATCCGTGTTTATCCCAATTGAAAGATGAACTTTAATTCTGAAGATGGTAGAAAGAGAAATATTTCTTAAGAAACCAAAGCATCAATTCATTTATCCCATTAAGTAGAATGAATTTGTGGTTCCCAATCGTTAAAAGATAGAAGAGTATTATGTGAACTCATGTTTACCCTAATTTTAAGCGAACAATAATTTTAGAAATGGTAGAAAGAGAAGTTTTTCTTATAAAACCAAAGCATCAACTCATTTATCCCACTTAGTAGAATGAATTTGTAGTTCTAAATCGCTAAAAGAAAGGAGATTGGTATGTGAATCCGTGTTTATCCCAATTTAAAAACAAACTTTAATTCTAGAGATGCAGAAAGAGAAATGTTTCTTATGAAACCAAAGCACTAATTCATTTATTCCGATGAGTATAATGAATTTATGGTGCCAGTCATTAAAAGAAAGAAGATTATTATGTGAATTTGTGTTTATCCCAATTGAAAGACGAACTTTAATTCTGGAGATGGTAGAAGAAAAGTATTCCTTATGAAACCAAAGCGTCAATTCATTTATCCCATTGAGTAGAATGAATTTATGGCTCCTAATCGTTAAAAGAAAGGAGATTATTATGTGAACCCGTGTTTATCCCAATTTAAAGCGAACATTAATTCTAGAAATGGTAGAAAGAGAAGTTTTCTTTAGAAACCAAAGCATAAATTCATCTATCCTATTGAGTAAAACGAATTTTTGGTTCCCAATTATTAAAAGAAAAGAGATTGTTATGTGAATCTGTGTTTATTCCAATTAAAAGATAAACTTTAATTCTGGAGATAGTAGAAAAAGAAGTATTTCTTAAGAAGCCAAAGCATCAATTCATTTATCCTATTAAGTAGAATGAATTTGGGGTTCCCAGTCATTAAAAAAAAGGAGATTATTATGTGAATCCATTTTTACCCTAATTTTAAGCGAACATTAATTCTAGAAATTGTAGAAAAAGAAGTTTTTCTTATAAAACCAAAGCATCAACTCATTTATCCCACTGAGTAGAATGAATTTATGGTTCTGAATTGTTAAAAGGAAGAAGATTGTTATGTGAATCCGTGTTTATCCTAATTTAAAGACGAACTTTAATTCTAGTTATGGTAGAAAAAGAAGTATTTCCTATGAAACCAAAGCATCAATTCTTTTATCCCAATAAGTAGAACGAATTTATGGTGTCTAGTCGTTAAAAAAATAGATTACTATGTGAATCCATGTTTATCCCAATTGAAATACGAAGTTTAATTTTGAGATAGTAGAAAGAAAAGTATTTCTTATGAAACCAAAGCATTAATTCATTTGTCCCAATGAGTAGAATGAATTTATGGTGCCTAGTCATTAAAAGAAAAGAGATATTTTGTGAATCTGTGCTTATCCCAATTCAAAAACGAACTTTAATTCTAGAGTTGGTAGAAAGAGAAGTATTTCTTATGAAATGGAAGCATCAATTCATTTATCCTAATGAGTAGAATGAATTTATGGTGCCCAATCATTAAAAGAAAGGTGATTGTTATGTGGATCCGTATTTATCCCAATTAAAAGATGAACTTTAATTTTGGAGATGGTAGAAAGAAAAGTATTTCTTATGAAACCAAAGCATCAATTCATTTATCCCATTGAATAGAATGAATTTGTGGTTCCCAAGCGTTAAAAAAAAAGAGATTAAAGAGATTACTATGTGAACCCATGTTTATCACAATTTAAAACGAATATTAATTCTAGAAATGGTAGAAAGAGAAGTTTTTCTTATGAAACCAAAGCATCAATTCATCTATCCCATTGAGTAGAATGTATTTGTGGTTCCCAATTGTTAAAAGAAAAGAGATTTTTATGTGAATCCGTGTTTATCCCAATTTAAAGATGAACTTTAATTTTGGAAATGGTAGAAAAAGAAGTTTTTCTTAAGAAACCAAGTATCAATTCATTTATCCCATTGAGTAGAATGAGTTTGTGGTTCCCAATCGCTAAAAGATAGGAGATTATTATGTGAACCCATGTTTACCTTAATTTTAAGTGAACATTAATTCTAGAAATGGTAGAAAAAGTTTTTGTTATGAAACCAAAGCACCAACTCATTTATCCAACTGAGTAGAACGAATATGTGGTTCCGTTAAAAAAAAAGAGATTGCTATGTAAATCCGTGTTTATCCTAATTTAAAGACAAACTTTAATTCTAGAGATGGTGGAAAGAGAAGTATTTCTTACTAAAACAAAGCATTAATTCATTTATTCTGATGAGTAGAATGAAGTTATGGTGCCAGTCATTAAAAGAAAGGAGATTATTATGTGAATTCATGTTTATGCCATTTGAAAGATAAACTTTAATTCTAGAGATGGCAGAGGATAAGTATTTCTTATTAAACCAAAGCATCAATTGATTTATCCCATTGAGTAGAATGAATTTGTGATTCCCAATCATTAAAAAAAAGGAGATTATTATGTGAACCCATGTTTATTCCAATTTAAAGTGAACATTAATTCTAGAAATGGTGGAAAGAGAAGTTTTTCTTATGAAACCAAAGCATCAATTCATCTATCCTATTGAGTAGAATGAATTTATGGTTCCCAATTGTTAAAAAAAAAGAGATTGTTATGTGAATCCGTATTTATCCCAATTGAAAGATGAACTTTAATTCTAGAGATGGTAGAAAGAGAAGTATTTCTTAAGAAATTGAAGCATCAATTCATTTATCCCATTGAGTAGGATGAATTTATGGTTCCCAATCGTTAAAAGAAAAGATATTATTATGTGAATCCATTTTTACCCTAATTTTAAGCGAACATTAATTCTAGAAATGGTAGAAAGAGAAGTTTTTCTTATGAAACCAAAGCCTCAACTCATTTATCCCACTGAGTAGAATGAATTTGTGGTTTTGAATCATTAAAGGAAAGGAGATTGTTATATGAATCTGTGTTTATCCCAATTTAAAGATGAACTTTAATTCTAGAGATGGTAGAAAGAGAAGTATTTCTTATGAAGCCAAAGCATTAATTCTTTTATCCCAATGAGTAGAACGAATTTATGGTGCCCAGTCATTAAAAGAAAAAAGATTACTATGTAAATCCGTGTTTATCCCAATTGAAAGATGAACTTTAATTCTAGAGATGGTAGGAAGAGATGTATTTCTTATGAACCAAAGCATCAATTCATTTATCACATTAAGTAGAATGAATTTATGGTTTTCAATCGTTAAAAAAAGAGATTATTATGTGAATCCGTGTTCACCTCAATTTAGAGATAAACTTTAATTCTAGAAATGGTAAAAAGAGAAATTTTTCTTATAAAACCAAAGCATTAATTCATTTATGCCATTGAGTAGAATGAATTTTTGCTTACCAATCATTAAAAAAAAAAAGAGATTATTATGTGAATCCGTGTTTACCCCAATTTAAAGATGAACTTTAATTCTAGAAATGGTTGAAAACGAAGTTTTTCTTATGAAACCAAAGCATCAATTCACTTATCCCATTGAGTGGAATGAATTTATGGCTCCTAGTCGTTAAATGAGCAGAGATTACTATGTGAATCCATGTTTATCCTAATTGAAAGACGAACTTCAATTCTAAAAATGGTAGAAAAAAAGTTTTTCTTATGAAACCAAAGCCTTAATTCATTTATCTTATTAAGTAGAAAGAATTTATGGTACTTAATCATTAAAAGAACAGAGATTATTATGTAAATCCATGTTTATTCCAATTCAAAGATGAACATTAACTCTAAAAATGATAGAAACTGAAGTTTTTTTTGAAACAAAGGCATAATTCACTTATCCCAACGAGTAAAATGAATTTATGGTGCCCAATCATTAAAAGAAAGGAGATTATTATCTGAATCCGTGTTTATCCCAATCTAAAGACAAATTTTAACTCTAGAAATGGTAGAAAAAGAAGTTTTTCTTCTCAAACTAATGCATCAATTCATTTATCGCACTAAGGAGAATGAATTTGTGGTTCCTAATCGTTAAAAGAATGAAGATTGTTATGTAAATCCGTGTTTATCCCATTTCAAAGATAAACTTTAATTCTAGAAATGGCAGAAAGAGAAGTTTTTCTTATGAAACCAAAGCATCTATTCATTTATCCTAACGAGTAAAGTGAATATATACTGCCCAACCATTGAAAGAAAAGAATTTGTTCTGTGAATATGTGTTTATCCCAATTGAAAGAAAAACTTTAATTCTAGAAATGGTAGAAAGAGAAGTTTTTCTTCTGAAACCAAAGCATCAATTCATTTATCCCATTGAGTAGAATGAGTTTGTGGTTCTGAATTATTAAAAGAAAAGAGATTATTATGTGAATCCACGTTTTTTCTAATTCAAAGACAAGCTTTAATTCTAGAGATGGTAGAAAGAGAAGTTTTTCTAATGAAATCAAAGCATCAATTTATTTATCCCATTGAGCAGAATGAATTTGTGGTCCCAAGTCATTAAAAAAGATTGTTATACGAATTCGTGTTTATCCAATTTAAAGACAAACATTTATTCTAGAAATGGTAGAAATAGAAGTTTTTCTCATGAAACCAAAGCATCAATTCATTTACTCAATAAGTAGAATGAATTATGGTGCCTAACCATTAAAAGAAAGAAGATTATTAACTGAATCTATGTTTATCCCAATTGAAAAATAAGCTTTAATTCTAAAAATGGTAAAAAGAGAAGTTTTTCTTATAAAACCAAAGCATCAATTCATTTATTCCATTGAGCAGAATGAAATTGTTGTGCCAAATCATTAAAAGAAAAAAGATTATTATCTGAATCCGTGTTTATCCTAATTGAATGATGAACTCAAATTCTAAAAATAATAGAAAAAGAAGTTTTTCTTTTGAAACCAAGGCATCAATTCATTTATCCCAACAAGGAGAATGAATTTGTGGTGCAGAATCATTAAAAGAAAAGAAGATTATTTTATGAATCCGTGTTTATCCTAATTTAGAGATGAACTTTAATTCTAGAAATGATAAAAAGAAAAGTTTTTCGTATGAAACTAAATTATCAATTCATTTATTCCATTAAGTATAATGAATTTGTGGTGGCAAATCGTTAAAAGAAAAGAGAATATTATCTAAATTTGTGTTTATCCCAGTTGAAAGATGACTCTAATTCTAAAAATGGTTAAAAAAAATGTTTTTCCTATGAAACTAAAGCATCAATTCGTTTATCCCAAAGAGTAAAGTAAATTTGTCGCGCCTAATCATTAAAAGAAAGGAGATTATTATGTGATTTTGTGTTTATACCAATTGAAAGATAAACTTTAATTCTAAAAATGGCACAAAGAAAAGTTTTTCTTTTGAAATCAAAGCATTAATTCATTTATCCCAATAAGGAGAATGAATTTGTAGTGCCCAATCATTAAAAGAAAGGTGATTATTATATGAATTCATGTTTATCCTAGTAGATAGTTAAACTTTGATTCTAAAAAATGGTGGGAAGTGAAGCTTTTGCTATGAAACCAAGGTATCAATTCATTTATCCCAATGAGTTAATTTATTATGCTCGATCATTAAAAGAAAGGAAATTATTATGTAGATCCGCGTTTACCCCAATTGAAAGACGAACTTTAATTCTAAAAATGGTAGAAAGAGAAGTTTTTCTTTTGAAACCAAAGCATCAATTTATTTATCCTATTTAGCAGAATGAATTTATGGTCCCCAGTCATTAAAAGAATGGAGATTAGTATATGAACTTGTGTTTATCCTAATTAAAAGATGAACTTCAATTCTAAAAATGGTAGAAAAAGAAGTTTTTCTTATAAAACCACAGCCTCAATTCATTTATCTTATTGGCTAGAATGAATTTGTGGTGCTCAATCATTAAAAGAAAGGAGATTATTAAGTAAATCCGTACTTATTCCAGTTCAAAGATGAACTTTAATTCTAAAAATGGTAGAAAGAGAAGTTTTTCTTTTGAAACCAAAGCATTAATTCATTTATCCCAATAGTAAAATGAATTTGTGGTGCCCAATCATTAAAAGATAGGATATTATTATATGAATCCTTGTTTATCCTAATTGAAGGATGAACTCAAATTCTAAAAATGGTAGAAAGAGAAATTTCTTCTATGCAACCAAAGCATCAATTTATTTATTCTAATGACTAGGATTAATTTGCTGTGCCAAATTATTAAAAGAAAGAAGACTATTATGAGAATCTTTGTTTACCCCAATTGAAAGATGAGCTTTAATTTTAAAAATGGTACAAAGAAAAGTTTTTCTTCTGAAATCATGGCATTAATTTTTTATACTAACAAGGAGAATGAATTTGTGCTGCCCAATTATTAAAAGAAAGGAGATTATTATATGAATCCATGTTTATCCTAATTTAGAGATAAACTTTAATTCTAAAAATGGTAGAAAAAGAAGTTTTTCTTATAAAACCAAAGCATCAATTTATTTATCCCAATGAGAAGAATGAATTTGTGGTGCCTAATCAATAAAAGAAAAAGGATTGTTATTTGAATCCATGCTTATCCAAATTTAAAGACAAACTTTAATTCTAAAAATGGTAGAAAGAGAAGTTTTTCTTATGCAACCAAAGCATTAATTCATTTATCCTAATGAGGAGAATGAATTTGTCATGCCCAATCATTAAAAGAAGGAGATTATTATGTGATTCAATATTTATCCTAATTCAAAGATGAACATTAATTCTAAAAATTGTAGAAAGAAAAGTTTTTCTTATAAAACCAAAGCATCGATTCATTTATCCTAAAGAGGAGAATGAATTTATGGTGCCCAATCATTAAAAAAAGAGATAATTATGTGAATCCGTGTTTATCCCAATTGATAGACGAACTTTAATTCTAAAAATGGTAAACCAAAGCATCAACTCATTTATTCCAATGACTTGAATGAATTTGTGGTCCCTAATCATTATAAGAAAAGAGATTATTATGTGAATCTGTGTTTTTCCTAATTGAAAGATGAACTTCGATTCTAAAAATGGTAGAAAGAGAAGTTTTTCTTCTAAAACCGAAGCATCAATTCATTTATCACAATGATGAGAATGTGTTTATAGTTCCTAATAATGAAAACAAAAGAGATTATTTCATGAATGCATATCCCAATTGATATACGAACTTTGATTCTAAAAAATGGTGGGAAGTAAAGGTTTTCTTATCAAACCAAAGCATCAATTCATTTATCCCAATGAGTAGAGTGAATTTTGGTGCCTAATCATTAAAAAAAGGATATTATTTTGTGAATCCACGTCTATCCATATTGAAAAATGAAATTTGATTCTAAAAAATGGTAGGAAGTGAACAGCTTATTATGAAACCAGAGCATTAATTCATTTATCCTATTAACTAGACTGAATTTATGGTGCCCAATCATTAAAAAAAGTAATTTATTATGCGAATCCATGTTTATCCCAACTCAAAGATGAACTTTAATTCTAAAAATAATACAAAGAGAAGATTTTCTTATGAAACCAAGGTAGCAATTCATATATACCAACAAGGAGAATGAATATGTGGTGCCCAATCATTAAAAGAAAGGAGGTTATTATGTGAACCTGTGTTTATCATAATTAAGAGATGAACTTTAATTCTAAAAAAGGTAAAAAAAAATTTTCTTATGAAACGAAAGCATCAATTCATTTATCGCAATAGGTCAAATGATTTTGTGCTGCCCAATCATTAAAAGAAAGGAGATTATTATGTGAATCCATGTTTATCCTAATTGAAAGACAAACTTTGATTCTAAAAAATGGTGGGAAGTAAAGTTTTTCTTATAAAACCAAAGCATCAATTCTTTTATCCCATTAGGTAGAATGAATTTGTGGTACCCAATTATTAAAAGAAAGGAGATTTTTATGTGAATCCATGTTTACCCCAATTGAAGAACAAACTTTAATTCTAAAAAGGGTAGAAAGAGAAGTTTTTCTTATGAAACCAAGTTATCAAGTCATTTATCCCAATAGGTAGAATGAATTTATGGTGCCCAATCATTAAAAAAAAAAAAGAAGATTATTATGTGAATCTATGTTTATCCCAATTGAAAGACATACTTTAATTCCAAAAATGATAGAAAGAGAAGTTTTTCTTATGAAACCAAAGCATCAAGTCATTTATCCTAATGAGTAGAATGAATTTATAGTGCCCAATCATTAAAAGAAAAGAGATTGTTATGTGAATCCATGTTTATCCCAATTAAAAGATGAACTTTAATTCTTAAAAATGGCAGGAAATGAAGTTTTTCTTATTAAATCAAAGCATTAACTCATTTATCCCGTTGAGTAGAATGAATTTATGGTTCTTAATCATTTAAAGAAAAGAGATTGTTATGTGAATCTGTGTTTATCCTAGTTCAAAGATGAACGTTACTTCCAAAAATGGTAGAAAGAGAACTTTTTCTTCTGAAACCAAAGCATCAATTCATTTATCCCAATGAGTAAAATGAATTTGTGGTCTCATTCATTATAAGAAAGGAGATAATTATGTGAATTCATGTTTATCCCAATTGAAAGTTGAACTTTAATTCTAAAAATTGTAGGAAAAGAAGTTTTTCTTATAAAACCAAAGCATCAATTCATTTTTCCCAATGAGTAGAAAGAATTTAAGGTGCCCAATCATTAAAAGAAAGGAGATAATTATGTGAATCCGTATTTATCCTAATTGAAAGATGAACTTTAATTCTAAAAATGGTTGAAAGAGAAGTTTTTCTTATGAAACCAAAGCATCAATTTATTTATCCCATTGAATAGAATGAATTTATGGTGCTCAATCATTAAAACAATGGATATTTTATGGGAATCCGTGTTTATCCAAATTCAGAGACAAACTTTAATTCTAAAAATGGTTGAAAGATAAGTTTTCTTATAAAACCAAAGCCTCGATTCATGTATCCTAATGAGGAGAATGAATTTATGGTGCCCAATCATTGAAAGAAAGGAGATTGTTATGTGAATCTGTGTTTATCTCAATTGATAGATGAACTTTAATTCTAAAAAAGGTGAACCAAAGTATCAATTCATTTATCCCAATGAGTAAAATGAATTTATGGTGCCTAATCGTTAAAAGAAAAGAGATTATTATGTGAATCCATATTTATACTAATTGAAAGACAAACTTTAGTTCTAGAAATGGTAGAAAGAGAAGATTTTCTTATAAAACCAAAGCATCAATTCATTTATGCCAATGAGTAGAATGAATTTATGGTGCCCAATCACTAAAAGAAAGGAGATAATTATCTGAATCTATGTTTATCCTAATTGAAAGACGAACTTTAATTCTAAAATTGGTAGAAAGAGAAGTTTTTCTTATGAAACCAACGCATCAATTCATTTACCCTATTGAGTAGAATGAATTTTTGGTGCTTAATTATTAAAAGAAAGGAGATTGTTATTTGATTTCGTGCTTATCCTAGTTCAAAGATGAACTTTAATTTTAAAAATGGTAGAAAAAGAAATTTTTCTTTTGAAACAAACGCATCAATTCACTTATTCCAATGAGTAGAATGAATTTATGGTGCCCAATTGTTAAAAGAAAGGAGATTATTCTCTGAATATATGTTTATCCCAATTGAAAGATGAACGTTAGTTTTAGAAATAGTAGAAAGAGAAGTTTTTTTATGAAACCAAAGCATCAATTTGTTTATCCCATTGAGTAAAATGTATTTGTGGTTCCCAATCTTTAAAAAAAAGTAGATTATTATGTGAGTTTGTGTTTATCCTAATTGAAAGACGAACTTTAATTCTAGAAATGGTAGAAAGAGAAGTTTTTCTTATGAAATCAAAGCATTAATTCATTTATCCCATTGAGTAGATGAATTTGTGGTTCTTAATCGTTAGAAGGAAAAAGATTATCATGTAAATTCGTGTTTATCCTAATTTGAAGGTGAATTTTAATTCTAGCAATGGTAGAAAGAGAAGTTTTTCTTATGAAACCAAAGCATCAATTCATTTATCCTAACAAAGAGAATGAATTTATGGTGCCCAATCATTAAAAGAAAGGAGATTATTATATGAATTTGTGTTTATCCTAATCGATAGTTGAACTTTGATTCTAAAAAATGGTGGGAAGTGACGCTTTTGTTGTAAAACCAACGCATCAATTCATTTATCTCAATGAGTAAAAGAAATTTGTGGCACCCAATCATTGAAGGAAAAAAAATTATTATGTGAATCCGTGTTTATCCCAATTGAAAGATGACCTTTAATTCTAAAAATGGTAGAAAGAAAATTTTTTCTTATGTAACTAAAGCATCAATTCATTTATCCTAACGAGGAGAATGAATTTGTGGTGCCTAATCATTAAAAGAAAATAGATTACTATGTGAATCCATGTTTATCCCAATTCAAAGATGAATATTAATTTTAAAAATGGTAGAAAGAGAAGTTTTTCTTATGAAACCAAAGCATCGATTCATTTATCCCAACCAGGAGAATGAATTTATGGATCCCAATCGTTAAAAGCAATGAGATTATTATGTGAATCCGTATTTATCCCAATTGATAGATGAACTTTAGTTCTAAAAATAGTAGAAAGAGAAGTTTTTCTTATGAAACAAAAGCATCAATTCATTTATACCAATAAGTAGAATGAATTTTGGTGCCCAATTGTTAAAAGAAAGAAGATTATTATGTGAATATGTGTTTATTCCAATTGAAAGCTGAACTTTAGTTCTAGAAATAGTAGAAAAAGAAGTTTTTCTTATAAAATAAAGCATCAATTCATTTATCCCATTGAGTAGAATAAATTTGTGGTTCCTAATTATTAGAAAAAGGAGATTATTATACAAATCTGTCCTTATCCCCATTTAAAGGTGAACTTTAGTTCTAGAAATGGTAGAAAGATAAGTTTTTCTTCTGAAACTAAAGCATCAATTCATTTATCCCAGCAAGGAGAATGACTTTGTAGTGCCCAATCATTAAAAGGAAGAGATTGTTATATGAATTTTGTTTATCAAAATCGATAGTTGAACTTTGATTCTAATGGGAAGTGACGGTTTTGTTATAAAACCAATGCATCAATTCATTTATCTCAATGAGAAAAATAAATTTTTGGTGCCAAATCATTAAAAGAAAAAGGATTATTATGTGAATTTATGTTTATCCTAATGGAAATATGAACTTTAATTCTAAAAATGGTAGAAATAAAATTTTTCTTATGTAACCAAAGCATCAATTCATTTATCCTAACGAGGAGCATGAATTTATGGTGCGCAGTCATTAAAAGAAAAGAGATTATTATGTGAATCCGTGTTTATCCTAATTCAAGGATGAATATTAATCATAAAAATGGTAGAAAGATAGAAAGAGAAGTTTTTCTTATGAAATGAAAGCATCGATTCATTTATCCCAATGAGGAGATTGAATTTATGGTGCCCAATCATTAAAAGAAAGGAGATTGTTATGTAAATCCGTATTTACACCAATTGATAGATGAACTTTAATTCTAAAAATGGTAGAAAGAGAATTTTTTTATGAAACCAAAGTATCAATTCAATTATCCCATTGAGTAAAATGAATTTGTGGTGCCCAATCATATAAGAACAGAGATAATTATGTAAATTCATATTTATCCCAATTGAAAGCAAAACTTTAATTCTAAAAATGGTAGAACGAGAAGTTTTTCTTATGAAACCAAAGTATCAATTCATTTATCCCAATGAGTAGAATGAATTGATGTGCCCAATCATTAAAGAAGAGGAGCTAATTATATGAATCCGCGTTTATCGCAATTGAAAGATAAACTTTAATTCTAAAATTGATAGTAAGAAAAGTTTTTCTTATGAAACCAAAGCATCAATTTATTTATGTCATTAAGTAGAATGAATTTGCAGTGCTTAATCATTAAAAGAAAAGGGATTATTTTGTGAATCCGTGTTTATCCCAATTCAATGATGAACTTTAATTCTAAATATAGTAGAAAGAAAAGTTGTTCTTTTGAAGCCAAAGCATCAATTCATTTATCCCAATGGGTAGAATGAATTTATGGTACCCAATCATTAAAAGAAAGAAGGTTATTATGTGAACCCATGTTTATCCCAATTGAAAGACATTTTAATTCTAAATATGGTAGAAGAGAAGCTTTTCTTATGAAACTAAAGCATCAATTCATTTATCCCATTAAGTAGAATGAATTTATGATTCCCAATAGTTAAAAGAAAAGAGATTATTTTATGAGTCCATGCTTATCTCAATTTAAAGACGAACTTTAATTCTAGAAATTATAGAAAGAAAAGTTTTTCTTATGAAACCAATTCATCAATTCATTTATCCAAATGAGTAGAATGATTTATGGAGCCCAATCATTAAAAGAAAAGAGATTATTATCTGAATCCCTATTTATCCCAATTAAAAGATGAACTTTAATTCTAAAAATAGTAGAAAGAGAAGTTTTTCTTATGAAACTAAAGCATCAATTCAATTATCCCATTGAGTAGAATGATTTTTTATGGATATTTTTATATGAATTCATTTTTATCGTAATTGAAAACCAAACATTAATTCTAGAAATGGTAGAAAAAAAAGTTTTTCTCATGAAACCAAAGCATCAATTCAATTATCCCAATGAATAGAATGAATTTGTGGTTCCCAATCATTAAAAGAAAGGAGATTCTTATGTGAATCCATGTTTATCCCAATTGAAAGATAAACTTTATTTCAAAAAAGGTACAAAAAAATTTTTTTTCTTATAAAATGAACGCATCAATTCATTTATACCAATAAGGAAAATGTGTTTATTGTTCCTAATAATGAAAACAAAAAAGATTATTACATGAATGCTTGTTACCCCAATTGATAGACAAACTTTGATTTTAAAAATGGTAGAAAAAGAAGTTTTTCTTATGAAACCAAAGCATCAATTCATTTATCCCAATGACGTGAATGTGTTTATAGTTCCTAGTAATGGAAACGAAAGAGATTATTCTGTGAAGTGTGTTTATCTCAATTGATATGCGAACTTTGATTCTAAAAAATGGTGGAAAGTGAAGTTTTTCATATCAAACCAAAGCATCAATTCATTTATCCCACTAAGTACAGTGAATTTGTGGTGCCCAATCATTAAAAGAAAGGATGTTATTATGTGAATCCGCGTTTATCCCAATTGAAAAAAGAAATTTCATTCTAAAAAATGGTGGGAAGTGAAGCTTTTCTTATGAAACTAGAGCATCAATTCATTTACCCCAATGATTACACTGAATTCATGGTACCCAATCATTAAAAAAAGTAGATTATTATGCAAATCCTTGTTCATCCCAACTCAAAGATGAACTTTAATTCTAAAAATAGTACACAGAGAAGTTTTTCTTATGAAACCAAGGCATCAATTCATATATCCCAATGAGGAGAATAAATTTGTTGTTCCCAATCATTAAAAGAAAAGAGATTATTATGTGAATCAATGTTTATCCTAATTGAAAGACGAACTTTAATTCAAAAAAGGTACAAAAAATTTTTTTTCATATGAAACGAAAGCATTAATTCATTTATCCTAATAAGTCAATGATTTTGTGGTGCCCAATCATTAAAAGAAAGAAGATTATTATGTGAATCCAAGTTTATCCTAATTCAAAGATGAACTTTAATTCTAAAAATGGTGAAAAGAAAGGTTTTTCTTATGGAACCAAAGCGCAAAGTCATTCATCCCAATGAATGGAATGATTTTGTGGTGGCCAATCATTAAAAGAAAAGAGATTATTATGTGAATCCATGCTTATTCCAATTGAAAGATGAACTTTGATTGTAAAAATGGTGAAAGTAAAGTTTTTCTTTTGAAACCAAAGCGTCAAGTCATTTATCCCAATGAGTAAAATGATTTTGTGGTGCCCAATCATTAAAAGAAAAGAGATTGTTATGTGAATCCATGTTTATCCCAATTGAAGGACGAACTTTGATTATAAAAAATGATGGGAAGTTAAGTTTTTCTTATTAAACTAAAGAATCAATTCTTTTATCCCAATAAGTAGAGTGAATTTATGGTGCCCAATCATTAAAAGAAAGGAGATTATTATGTGATCCATGTTTATCCCAATTGGTGGATGAACTTTAATTATAAAAATGGTAGAAAGAGAAGCTTTTCTTATAAAACCAAAGCATCAAGCCATTTATCTTAATGGGTAGAATGAATTTGTGGTGCCCAATCATTAAAAGATAAAAGCTTATTATGCGAATCCATGTTTATCCTAATTGAAAGACGTGCTTTAATTCTAAAAAATGGTAGAAAGAGATGTTTTTCTTATGAAACCAAAGCATCAAGTCTTTTATCCCAAGCAGTAAAATGAATTTATGGTGGCCAACCATTAAAAGAAAAGAGATTATTATATGAATCCGTGCTTATCCCGATTGAAAGATAAACTTTAATTCTAAACATGGTAGAAAAAGTAGTTTTTCTTATGAAACCAAAGCATCAATTCAGTTATCCAATTTAGTAGAATGCATTTGTAGTCCCAATCATTAAAAGAAAGAAGATTATTATGTGAATCCATGTTTATCCTATTTGAAATACAAACTTTAATTCTAGACATGGTACAAAGAGATGTTTTCTTATGAAACCAAAGCATCAATTCATTTATCCCATTAAGTGGAATGAATTTATGGTGCCCGATCATTAAAAGAATGGAGACTATTTTATGAATCTGTGTTTATCACAATTGAAAGATGAACTTTAATTCTAAAAATGGTACAAAGATATGTTTTTCTTATGAAACCAAAGCATCAATTGATTTATCTCAATGGGAAGAATGAATTTGTAGTGCCTAATCAATAAAAGAAAAGAGATTATTATGTGAATCCATGTTTATCCCAATTGAAAGGCGAACTTTAATTCTAAAAATGGTAGAAAGAAAAGGTTTTCTTATGTAACCAAAGCATTAGTTCATTTATCCTAACGAGGAGAATGAATTTGTGGTGCCCAATCATTAAAAGAAAAGAGATTATTATGTGAATCTGTGTTTATCCCAATTCAAAGACGAACTTTAATTTAAAAAATAGTAGAAAGAGAAGGTTTTTCTTATGAAACCAAAGCATCGATTCATTTATCCCAATGAGGATAATGAATTTATGGTGCCCAATCATTAAAAAAAAGGAGGACTATTATGTGAATCCAAGTTTATCCCAATTCAAAGATGAACAGTAATTCTAAAAAAGGTAGAAAGAGAAGTTTTTCTTTTGAAGCCAACAGGTCAGTTCATTTATCCCAAAGAGTAGAATGAATTTTCGGTGCCTAATCATTAAGGGTGAAGAGATAATTATGTGAATCCATGTTTATCCTAATTGAAAGACAAGCTTTAATTCTAAAATGGTAGAAAGAGAAGTTTTTCTTATGAAACCAAAGCATCAATTTATTTATCCTTTTGAGTAGAATGAATTTGTGGTGCTCAATCATTAAAAGAAAGAGGACTATTATGTGAATCCGTGCTTATCCTAATTCAAAGATGAACTGTATATCTAAAAAATAGTAGAAAGAGAAGTTTTTCTTTTGAAGCTGAAGCATCAATTCATTTATCCCAACAGGGAGAATGAATTTATGGTGCACAATATTAAAAGGAAGGATATTATTATATGAATCCATGTCTATCCTAATTGAAAGACGAAAGTTGATTCTAAAAAATAGCGAGAAGTGATGCTTTTCTCATGTAACCAGAGCATTAATTCATTTATCCCAATAAGTAGACTGAATTTGTGCTACCTAATCATTTAAAAAAGTAGATTGTTATGCGAATCCTTGTTTACCCAACTCGAAGATGAACTTTAATTCTAAAAATAGTATAAAGAGAAGTTTTTCTTATGAAACTAGGGTATCAATTCATTTATCCCAACGAGGAGAATGAATTTGTTGTGCCCAATCATTAAAAGAAAGGAGATTATTATGTAAATCAGTGTTTATCCCAATCAAATGATAAACTTTAATTCTAAAAAAGGTACAAAAAAAACTTTATCATATGAAACAAAAGCATCAATTCATTTATCTCGATGAGTCTAATGATTTGATGGTGCCGAATTATTAAAAGAAAGGAGATTATTATGTAAATCTATGTTTATCCCAATTCAAAGATTAGCTTTAATTCTAAAAAAGACAAAAAGAGAAGTTTTTCTTATGAAACCAAAGCGTCAAGTCATTTATCCTAATGAGTCAAATGATTTTATGGTGCCCAATCATTAGAAGAAATGAGAATATTGTATGAATCCATGTTTATCCTAATTGAAGGATGAACTTAATTCTAAAAATGGTGGAAAGTGAAGTTTTTCTCATGAAACCAGAGCGTCAAGTCAGTTATCCTAATGAGTAAAATAATTTTGTGGTGCCCAATCATTAAAAGAAAGGAGATTGTTATGTGAATCAATGTTTATCCCAATTGAAATATGAACTTTGATTCTAAAAAATGGTGGGATGTGAATTCTTATGAAACCAAAGCATTAATTCTTCCCAATAGGTAGAATGAATTTGTGGTGTCAAATCATTAAAAGGAATAAGCTTATTATGTGAATCCATATTTATCCTAATTGAAAGACGCACTTTAATTCTGAACATGGTAGAAAGAGAAGTTTTTCTTATGAAACTAAAGCATCAAGTCATTAATCCCAATTAGTAGAATGAATTTGTGATGCCAATCCTTAAAAGATAAAAGTTTATTATGTGAATTTGTTTTTATCTCAATTGAAAAACGAACTTTAATTCTAAACATGGTAGAAAGAGAAGTTTTTCTTATGAAACCAAAGCATCAATTCAATTATCCGATTTAGTAGAATGCATTTGTAATGCCCAATCATTAAAGAATAGAGATCATTATGTGAATCCAGGTTTATTCTAATTGAAAGACAAACTTTAATTGAATGGTACAAAGATAGGTTTTTCTTATGAAACCAAAGCATCAATTCATTTATTGCATTGAGTAGAATGAATTTATGGTGCTAATCATTAAAGAATGGAGATTACTTTTTGAATCTGTACTTATCCTAATTGAAAGACGAACTTTAATTCTAAAAATAGCAGAAATAGATGTCTTTCTTATGAAATCAAAGCAACAATTGATTCATCCCAATAAGAAAAATGAATTTGTGGTGCCTATTCGTTAAAAAAAAGATTATTATGTGAAACCGTGTTTATCTCAATGGAAAGATGAACTTTAGTTCTAGAAATGGTAGAAAGAGAAGTTTTTCTTATGAAACCAAAGCATCAATTCATTTATCCTATTGAGCAGAATGAATTTATGATTCATCATCTTTAAAAGAAAGTAGATTATTATGTGAATCTGTGTTTATCCTAATTGAAAGGCAAACTTTAATTCTAAAAATGGTGGAAAGAGAGTTTTTTTTATGAAACCAAAGCATTAATTCATTTATCCCATTGAGAAGAATGGATTTATGGTTCCTAATCGTAAAAAAAAAAGAGATTATTATGTGAATCCATGTTTATCCCAACTTAAAGATGAACTTTAGTTCTAGAAATGGTAGAAAGAGAAGTTTTTCTTATAAAACTAAAGCATCAATTCATATATCCCAACAAGGAGAACGAATTTGTGGTGCCCAAACGTTAAAAAAAATAGATTATTATATGAATTCGTGTTTATCCTAATCGATAGTTGAACTCTGATTCTAAAAAATGGTGGGAAGTGAAGCTTTTGCTATAAAACCAAGGCATCAATTCATTTATCCCAGTGAGTAAAATAAATTTATGGTGCCCAATCACTAAAAGAAAAGACATTATTTTGTGAATCCGTGCTTATCCCAACTGAAAGATAAACTTTAATTCTAAAAATGATAAAAAGAAAATTTTTTCTTATGTAACCAAAGCATCAATTCATTTATCCTAACGAGGAGAATGAATTTGTGATGCCCAATCATTAAAGAAAAAGTGATTATTATGTGAATCCGTATTTATTCCAACTCAAAGATGAACATTAATTCTAAAAATGGTAGAAAGAGATGTATTTCTTATGAAACCAAAGCATCGATTCATTAATCCTAACAAGAAGAATGAATTTATAGTGCCCAATCATTAAAAGAAAGGAGATTATTTTTTAAATCTGTGTTTGTCCCAATTGATAGATGAATTTTAATTCTAAAAATGGTAGAAAGAAAAGTTTTTCTTATGAAACCAAAGCATCGATTCATTAATCCCCACAATGAAAATGAATTTATGGTGCCCAATCATTAAAAAAAAGGAGATTATTATGTGAATCCATGTTTATCCCAATTGATAGATGAACTTTAATTCTAAAAATGGTAGAAAAAGTAAGTTTTTCTTTTGAAACCAAAGCATCAATTCACTTATCCCATTGAGTAGAATGAATTTATGGTACCTAATCATTAAAGGAGAGGAGATAATTATGTGAATCCATGTTTATCCCAATTGAAAGACGAACTTTAGTTCTAGAATCTCTTATGAAACTAAAGCATCAATTCATTTATCCCATTGAGTAGAATTAATTTGTGGTTCCTAATCTTTAAAGGATAGTAGATTATTATGTGGATCTATGTTTATTCCAATTGAAAGACGAACTTTAATTCTACAAAGGGTGGAAAGAAAGGTTTTTCTTTTGAAACCAAAGCATTAATTTTTTTATCCCATTGAGTAGAATGAATTTTTGGTTCCTAATCATTAAAAGAAAGGAGATTATTCTGTGAATCCATGTTTATCCCAATTTAAAGATGAACTTTAATTCTAGAAATGGTAGAAAGAGAAGTTTTTTTTATGAAACCAATGCATCAATTCATATATCCCAACAAGGAGAATGAATTTGTTTTGCCCAAACATTAAAGAAAAGAGATTATTATATGAATTCATGTTTATCCTAATCGATAGTTGAACATTGATTCCAAAAAATAGCGAGAAGTGAAGCATTTGTTATAAAACCAAGGCATTAATTCATTTATCACAATGAGTAAAATAAATTTGTGGTGCCCAATCATTAAAAGAAAAGAGATTATTTTGTGAACCCGTGCTTATCCTAATTGAAAAATAAACTTTAATTCTAAAAATGGTAGAAAGCGAAGTTTTTCTTCTGAAGCCAAAGCGTTAATTCATTTATCCTAATGAGTAGAATGAATTTATGGTACCCAATCATTAAAGCAGAAGAGATAATTATGTGAATTCATGTTTGTCCGAATTGAAAGACAAAATCTAATTCTAAAAATGGTAGAAAGAGAAGTTTTTTGATGAAACCAAAGCATCAATTTATTTATCCCATTGAGTAGAATAAATTTGTGATGCTCAATCATTAAAAAAAAAGGGGACTATTATGTGAATCCGTGTTTATCCCAATTAAAAAATGAACTGTAATTCTAAAAATGATAAAAAGAGAAGTTTTTCTTTTGAAGCCAAAGCATCAATTCATTTTTCCCAATGAGTAGAATGAATTTATGGTGCCTAATCATTAAAGGGGAGGAGATAATTATGTCAATCTGTGTTTCTCCCGATTAAAGGATGAACTTTAATTCTAAAAATGGTAGAAAAAAAAGTTTTACTTACGAAACGAAAGCATCAATTTATTTATCCCATTGAGTAGAATGAATTTACGATGCCCAATCATTAAAAAAATGAGATTATTATATGAATCCATGTTTATCCCAATTGAAAGATGAACATTAATTCTCAAAATGGTAGAAAAAGAAGTTCTTCCTATGAAACCAAAGCATCAATTCATTTACCCCATTGAATGGAACGAATTTTTCATGGAGATTTTTATGTAAATTCATCTTTTTCCCAATTGAAAGCCAAACATTAATTCTAGAAATGGTAAAAAGAGAAGTTTTCCTTATGAAACTGAAGCATCAATTCAATTATCCCAATGAATAGAATGAATTTATGGTGCCCAATCATTAAAAGAAAGGAGATTATTGTGTGAATATGTGTTTATCCCAATTGAAAAATGAATTTTAATTCCAACAATGGCAGAAAGAGAAGTTTTTCTTATGAAACCAAGGCATCAATATCATTTCTTCAAATGAGGAGAACATGTTTATTGCCCCTAATTATGAAAACAAAAGAGATTATTACATTAGTTCATGTTTATCCTAATTGATAGACGAACTTTGATTCTTAAAAATGGTGAGAAGTGAAGTTTTTCTTATGAAACCAAAGCATCAATTCATTTATCCCAATAAGGAGAATGAATTTGTGGTGCCCAATCATTAAAAGAAAATAAATTATTATGCGAATCCGTCTTTATCCCAATTACAAGATGAACTTTAGTTCTAAAAATGATAGAAAGAGAAGTTTTTCTTATGAAACCAAAGCATCAATTCAATTATCCCAATTAATAGAATGAATTTGGGGTGCCCAATCATTAAAAAAAAAGAGATTATTATGTGAATCTGTGTTTATCCCAATTGAAAGATGAATTTTAATTCTAAAAAAGGTAGAAAAAGAAGTTTTTCTTAAGAGACCAAGGCATCAATATCATTTATCCCAATAAGGAGAACATGTTTATTGTCCCTAATTATGAAAATAAAGGAGATTATTACACTAGTTCATGTTTATCCTAATTGATGGACAAACTTTGATTCTTAAAAATGGTGAGAAGTGAAGTCTTTCTTATAAAACTAAACCATCAATTCATTTATCCTAATAAAGAGAATGAATGGTGCCCATTCATTAAAAGAAAGAAGATTATTATGCGAATTCGTCTTTATCCCAATTCCAAGACAAACTTCAATTCTAAAAATGGTAGAAAGAGAAGTTTTTCTTATGAAACCAAAGCATCAATTCATTTATCCCATTGAGAAGCATAAATTTGTGGTGCTCAATCTTTAAAAGAAAGAAGATTATTATGTGAATCTGTATTTATCCAAATTGAAAGACGAACTTTAATTCTAAAAATGGTGGAAAGAGAAGTATTGCTTATGAAACCAAAGCATCAATTCATTTATCCCAATGATGAGAATATGTTTATATTTCCTAGTAATGGAAATGAAAGAGATTATTCCGTGGATGCGTGTTTATCCTAATTGATATATGAACTTTGATTCTAAAAAATGGTGGGAAGTGACGTTTTTCGTTTGAAACTAAAGAATCAATTCATTTATCCCACTGAGTAAAATGAATTTATGGTGCCTAATCATTAAAAGAAAAGAGATTATTATGTGAATATGTGTTTATCCCAATTGAAAGACAAATTTTAATTCTAAAAATGGTAAAAAAAAAGATTTTCTTATGCAACCCAAACATCAATTCACTTTTCCCAACATGGAGATTAAATTTTTGGTGCCCAATCATCAAAAGAAAGGAGATTATTTTGTGAATTTGTGTTTATCCCTGTTATACCTCCACATACGGTAATAGGTAAACCATCTTGGATCCACTATTCCTTCGAACGGGCAATCACTAGACAATAACAAAAGCCAATCACCCAACCATGCCTAATAGTGATGTGACCTCTCTGACAACGACTTAAATACGGAGTTGACATATACTAAATGGTGGTTGACTGACTGAGTCGACCACTAGGCACCATAGCCTGCCACCTACCTTAGCGTTGGTCACATCACTACCAAATCACTTGACACAACGTCTCCAAACAACTCCTATAAAAGAGGCAAGCATGGTCACAGGTAAGGATTCGGCTCTAAAAACTCATATACATCTTTATACCAAATACTCCTCTGACTTGACTATCGGAGAGGGCCCCTGAAGTAAAACTTCGATATCCTCTTGACTTTCTCTATATTACAGGATCTTACCTGGCTTCTGGTACCCATAAGGAAGACATCAACAATTGGCGCCATATATGGGAAAGCGATCGAAAAAGAAAACCATGGCTGACCGGAATGTTGACATCCCACAAAATACGTCATCACCCTCCGAAGCAACAAATCGTACTAAAGTTACGGTAACCCTGGAAGTACCCAGCTCATCAAATACCCAAACATCCTATGTACCCATCTCACTCCCTTCATGGCTGTCTCACTCACCACTAGCGTACTATCAAAACCTACTAGGGCTGATCCCACTGCTGGCCACCTCCATCCCACACCCTGACCAAGCTGTTGGCCCTAACACCATGGTCCTAGCAATCATTATCACCATAAATACCTTACACGCACCTTTTGACACCCCAGTACCCCCTTTGCTCAATTCAGTATGCCTACACCACCTAGCCAGCCAGACTACCATGCATGTTACCAAGCGCAATTTCAAGCCATCACTGGTTAACTAGCCGCCATCTAACAATCTCAGATTCAGTTGCCATAACTTGTCGACTCCTAAACCGATCGTCAAGATGCGCAACCCATTGATCGCCCAAACCAACACATAGCAAACAACTCGAACTCAGACATGCAAGAGTGACATGTTACAACTAATTGGGCCACATGCTCGATGGTGGAAGAAAGCTCCTGCTCTATGCCAATTCCACGGCAAATGATGCAAGGGACTTTCCATCATACTAGTGGGCGTTACACGTCAGGTTTGACTTTAGATCTCTCCCAATAGGTTACGGCCTTGAAACAAGAGATCAAAGACCTTCGGGAGCCGTGGAAAGACAACAACTAATGGTTAACTGAGGAACACAACCCCCTCTTGCTTGACATTCGCTAGGTACAAGTGCCTCAAAAGGTCAAGCTCTCTCCTGACATTTATGATGGTAAAACTAAACTAGCCAACCATCTGAATCATTTTCATGCTTTCCATAACTTGCGCGATATGTCAGACACCATTAAGTGCTGCATCCTCCTAATGATGCTTCGAGGACCAGCACGGACCTGGTGGTACTCTTTAAACCCAGGATCTATCACCAACTTTGACCAACTAGGAAGACATTTCCTTACCTATATCAGTAGCTGTAGAATAGCCACCAAAATGTCTGCCAGTTTAATGGCGATCAAGCAAAACCATGATGAGACGATTCACGATTACCTCAAGCATTTTAATGTAGCCACCCAAGAGGTCTGAGACCTAAATGATGAATGGGCCATCCAAGCCTTCACAATTTGGCATTTGACACAAGTACCTAAAATATGCCTTGATGGATGCCTAACCCATGAAGCTATGCCAACTTTATAAGAAGGCACAAAAATATGCGAAAGTCGAGGAAATAGAAATCGTGAGTCGACGAATGAAAACCTAGGACCATGAGCAAAAAAAGGTCAATGATTGAAGCCTAATCGGTTAGCCGACTGCTCAGGCACTTGACCCCAGAAAGAGATGCTAGTTGCTACATCATAACAAGGCCCCACCAAGAAACGAACATAGCCCACTCCATATGTAAAATAAGAGTCCTGCACACCTCTAACGGCTCTCAGATCTTAAATTTTCAATGCCATAATGAAAGAAGTGCTTCTAGAGTGCCTGCCTCTAATGAAAAGTGATTGCAGTAGGCGTAACCCTAAAAAATGATGTAATTTTCATGATAACATTGGGCATGCCACCGAAGACTACTTTAGTTTGAAAAATGCCATTGAATCATTGGTGAGAAAAGATGTGATTAAGCAGTTTATGAGGAAAGAACCACACGCCAAGGATCGTACATGATCCCTAAACGAGCATCGAGAGACTGCACCCAAATGACCTTCGTTGGCATCATAAGCATAATCGTCAGTTTGACGAAGACTTAGGCGGTTAGCAAGTCAAAATGCAAGTCCCACCACCACTCTGTAATGGTGGTCGATGTGGCACCCAAGTGTGTTAAGCAAACCAATTGGCTGATCCATTTTGACAATGCTAACTCACAGCTCCTATCTGATCGAGAAAATGATCCCATCATTGTCTCCACCACTATAGGCAACTACCAGGTCCGTAGAGTCCTCATCGATGATGGGAATACTGTGGAAGTTCTGCAGTGGGATGCCTTCCTTTGTATGGGCTTTACTACAGGTGACCTAACCCTATTATCCCTACTATATGATTCACCAACCAACCAATACTCGTCAAGGGGACGATCATACTCCCGGTAACAATGGGTGACGGGGAACACACTGTGAACACTTTGGTTGACTTCTTTGTTGTCGACCAGCCTTCTGCTTCCAACGCAATCATTGGGTGCCCATTGATGAAAAAGGTAAAAATGGTCACTACGATCTACTGCTTGATGGTCAAATTCCCTACACCAACAGGGATTGGATATATGCGTTCTGACCAATGAATTGCATGCCAATGCCACCTATTGTCAATTGAATTGGCCACGCATCAGTCGACCACAGTCCACGGCAATGCCTCTAGACCATCAATTCACACTATCATGCTTGCATAACCAGAAGCGATCAACCTAGAGCAACTAGATGCCAGGGACGATTTCCATGACTAAAAACCTTAGCTGACCAAAGACACTAAAAAGCTAGCCTTTTATGATTTAGATCCAGAGCTAACTACCAGTATTGGCTTTTCTCTTGACACTCAAGATAAGAACCTTCTCGTAAAATTCCTTAGAAAGAAAGCCGACGTATTCATTTGGTCCACAACTAATGTGCTTGGCATTGACCCAACCATCATCATGTATTCACTCTATGTGGACCCACGAGCCCATTGGTTAAACAAAATAAGCGTAAATTTGCTCTAAAATGGCTTCAAGCAATACTCAAAGAGGTCAACAAATTACTACAAGCCAACTACATAGGGATGTTAAATACCCTGATTGGCTTTCTATGTGGTTATGGTCAAAAAGGCCTCAGGGAATGACGAATGTGTGTGGACTTCACCAATTTAAATAAAGCTTGCCCAAAGGATAGTTACCCTCTCCCCCGTATTGATCGATTGGTTGACAAATCTGCAGGGCATAAACTCTTAAATTTCATGGATGCCTTCTCAGGGTACAACAAAATCAAGATGGATCCCTACGATCGAGATAAAACAGCATTCATAACAAAGGACAGCACCTTTTGCTATCACGTCATGCCATTCAGCTTAAAAAATGCGGGTGCCACATACCAACACTTAGTCAATAAACTTTTCAAAGAACAAATCAGGCGTTCAATGGAAATTTATATGGATGACATTCTCGTCAAAAGCCCGTCTCTTCTTCAAAACCTTAGTGACCTTTTAGAGACATTTCACATACTTTGTAAGTACAAAATGAAACTTAATCCTTTAAAATGTGTGTTTGGTCTGCTCGGGGAAATTTTTGGGATTTATGATCTCTTCTAGAGGCATTAAAGCCAATCCCAAAAAAATCAGTGCAATAATGCAAATGAGCTCGCCGAAATCAACAAAAGAGGTTCAACATCTGACGGGGCAAGTAATAGCACTCAACCATTTCATCTCTAAGTCCGTAGAGAAACACTTACCTTTCTTCAGGCTGCTCAGGAGGGCGACCAGATACCAATGGATTGAAGAGTGCCAACAGTCATTTGACCAACTTAAACAATACCTAAACACTCTTCCATTACTCATCAGTCTGAAGGATGGAAAACCACTTTTTGTTTACCTCTCCGAGTCAGATAAAACTATCATCGTTGTCTTAGTCTGTGAAAAACAGGGGCATTAGTATCTTGTGTACTACATTAGTCGAGTACTGTAAGCTGGAAAAATTAGCTTCTACACGTCATCATAGCAAGGAAGTTGAGGCAATACTTTCAGGTGCTCTTAATCACCGTTCTCACTAACTAGCCTGTTAAAGACATCCTTCTCAAAGTTGACTTTGTAGGATGACTCATTCATTAGAGCATCGAACTTAGTGAATTCGGTCTCACCTACAGTCCCCAAAAAATCATCAAAGCATAGGTGCTCGCTGACTTCGTCACTGAATGTTCTTTTCAAAAATCACAACCAAACCCTGCCCAAATAGGCGATCATCTTAGCACTCCTCATCACCTACCCCCAAGCATCAAACCCAATGATTGGCAAATTTTTGTTGATGGTTCTTTTGATAAGGGAAAAGGTGGAGTTGGAGTATTACTACTCGATCTTCAAGGTCATGAATGGCAATATGGCTTCTTCTTTAAGTTCACCACCTCTAATAATGCAGTCGAATATGAGGCTTTAATTGTCGGCATGGAGTTAGCAAAAACCCGAGGTGCCAATCATTTAATTACCCACACGGACTCTCAACTCATAGCTAGCCACGTAAACAATCTATATGACGTCAAGGATGAACTACTCACCAAGTACCATAAGGTTGTCACCACGCTCTCCCAACAATTCACCCATGTCACCATCAAGCAGATACCCAAAGGGGATAATACAAGGACTGACATTCTATGCAAACTGGCTAGCGCCATCGATATCTCCACTAGGGGAAAAATTCTCCTCGAATGCCTCCCAGCACCCAGCTATGATAGATACATACATCACATTATAGATGACATCAAAGAAAACTGGATGACGCCAATTATTTCTTTTCTCAAAGATAACCAAGCTCCATCTGATCTGGTTCATAAAAGGTGATTGGAAAAAAGAGCATCTAGGTACACAATTCTATACAAAAAGTCCTTCACTCTTCGATTACTCTGATGCCTCAACCCTTCTGAGGCAACCTACATCTTGAAAGAGATACACGAAGGCATCTGTGGAAACCACCTTGGCAGGCAATCACTAGCCCTTAAGGCCTTGTGATAAGGCTTCTTCTAGCCCACAATGAGAAAAGATGCTATCGTACTCGTCAAAAAATGTGACAAATACCAATGCTTTGCCCCTATTCCTAGATAACCAGCCAAGGCACTTAAACAGATCTTCAATCCTTGGCCGTTTTATGTCTGGGGCATAGACATATTAGGTTATTTCCTATGGCAACCGCTCAGCAAAAATTTTTATTGGCCGCCTTCCATTACTTCATGAAATGGGTTAAAGCTGAGCTAGTTGCCTCTATCACTGCTCGAAACATGGAAAATTTTATTTGGCATTACATTCTCTACCGATTTAGAGTACCCTTTGTCATCATAGCAGACAACGGCAAACAACTGACGACTGACAAACTCCATGATTTTTATGCATGCCTCTGCATAAACCTTGTTCACACCTCTGTTGCCCATCCTCAATCGAATAGGCAAGTTGAATCAATGAACAAGAACATCCTACAACCTTTTAAGAAGAAATTGGATGAAGGCACATGGGCTGACAAAATGCCTAGTATACTTTAGGCAATCTCGACAATTAAAACTTAGGTGACCGCAGCTACTTCTTTGAACCTTGTTTATGGAATAGAGGCTGTCATACCCGCTAAAAAAGGGGTACACAGTTCACGCACTGCTTACCCCAATTTAAAGCTTAATTCTAAACATCTCAAAGCTAACCTCGACCTACTCGAGAAAGCCAGAAAAGATGCCATAATCCACATGGTTATCCAAGCACAACAGGTTAGCAGGCATTATAAACAACGAGTGAACAATTGCCAATTCCATGTTGGCGACCTCGTCCTCTAAAACTACGAAGCCAGTCGACCAACAAGAGAATCAAAAAAGGTATCCCCAAATTAAGAAAGACTTTACCAGGTCAGCCAAGTTATAGGCTTTGGTGCTTATAAATTAACCGATTAGATGGGCGCACCATCCCTAGCACATAAAATGTTGTCCATCTAAAAAAATATTATTTGTAAGTGTGTCCGCTACAAATACTTATGGTCACCACCATAGACCTTTCTCTTACAAGTCAATTCATGGATCAAACAACTCTTCCTTGCTATCATGTAACCATGACACGACTCCTAGTTGCTACAACGCAATTGCCGCTAAGGCATAGCTCCTAATTGCTATCAAGCAATCGCCACCATGGTATGACTCTTAATTGGTACGACATAATCACTGCCAAGGCGTGACTCCTAATTACTATCAAGCAATCACAGCCAAGGCACAACTTCTAATTGCTATCAAGCAATCACTGCCAAGGCACGACTCTCAATTGCTACAACACAATCGCTATCGAGGCATAACTTCTAATTACTCAAAGCAATCGCCACTATGGCACAACTCATTATTCCTATAAGGTAATAACCTAACCCAACCACCAAGGTCACTTACTGCCAACACACTCGACTCTCCTCAACGAAACATCACGACAACCATCTTTTAATACAATAAATGCATCACAAATCTCCTTACCCACAATCTCAAAAATAATAAACTGTAACAAAACAATTATGAAAAACACAACCAATAATCATTTACATATGTTATTTAAACAAAACAAAATTTTCATTTAATCATAAGTTATTTACACAATATTCTTTACAAGCCAAACCACTACTCATCCCTAGTCGATGAAATGGTCTGAGCACTAGCCTAGTCACCAGACTCCTTCTGCTTAGACTCTTCAACCACCGAGGTAATCAAGGCTACATCCGTTGACCTCCCTGCATCCACTTCCTATTAACTAGGGAATAAGATGTTAAAGTCCTCAAGAGGCTTATACTGGTGCCCTAAGTTAACCGCCCGCAAGTCCAAAGGACCATGAAGTAATTGGACCCCATATAGCATGCTGCAGTGATATGAATCCACAGTAGTGAACAACTTGTCGAATATCTTTTCCTGCTACTTCTTTAACTCATCTTAGTGGTGAGCTTCAAGATCAGCAAGATGACCCTCCAATTCAGCCGCTCTAGACTTAGTGGAAGCCAGTTCTGTATCGCACTGCTCGAACTTTTTTGTTGACTCAGCAGCAGCCATTTTTGCCTTCTTGCCTCTCAGTAGTAGTTCTGCTATCTCTATCATCCTCTTCTCCTCGATCTCTTTCAAGGATGCCTTTAGCTTGGCATTCACCGCTTTTTGCTTCCCAACTTGAGCGTCCAATTCCACTATTTTGGATGTTTGAAGGTTGAACTTCTCCTACAGTTCACCATTTGGCAAGTATACACCGTTTGGTAGTGAAGTGCCTCTACCAGCCCTATCATGGTGGTATTTAGGTTTTGAGCTAGACTCTTCCTTAATATCACCTTATGGTCCATGGTCGCCACCCCCTTCATCACCCACCTTAAGGTCACCTCAAAGTCTGGCACACATCTATTGCGAAAAATGCCAGGCCGCTCAAAATAGGCCCTCCACGACTCATTCATGGCCTCTCAAACTTGGTGCTTAGCTGTGAAGTTGCCTCAGGTCTGGGCCTACCACTCGACCCGACCATCTTTACACTAGGCTAAGATGCGAGTACAGCAGCAGCCACTGTAGAAGATATTTGCATAGTAGCCTCGTGGTGACCAACAGATGCCACACCTATAGTAACACCAGCTTCAACCTCAACTCACTCACCAACCTTTCTCTTTCTTCTTCTTTAGCACACAGTCGCCCTTTTGGTAGCAGCCTGCCTAGCCGTCTGTTCTGCCAATGCCGTTTGAACTGAGTCTATTCCTACACAATAGATCAAACATCAAGGTCAGTAGCATCACACATTTTTTCATAATTATGAGTGCATAGAACAAATATCTTTTTCTATTCCCTGAGTCGACAGATGATCACCACCATCCTATTACTCGTTCGCTCATTCTCTCACCCAGATCCCTTTGCCATTATAAGTCACTAACTCCCTAACCCTATCCCTTTCTTTTGCATCTTTTATTCCCTCCTCTGCTATATGCTCCCCTAGAAACACATCATCACATATCAGCACCTCTGTTCAACAAAAACACACGCCAATCTCATACTTAAAAAGACTTATATTCACATTATACCTCTTTGATGTCGCAACAAACATCATCACCTCTGTTGCCCAATGGGATGCACTAGCCCTTTTACCACATCCTTTAAATCTCGTCTTAGGCACTCTCTTTGGATGTTGCAAAATGTTAAGTATATCTTGCTACTCATGTATCCGCCTCTAAAGAAAGGCACCTGGTCCTTCTCTGTGGCCTCTAAACCAATCCTTTCGTTACTAGCTCTCTACCTTCTATCCCACTACACCGAAAACCCTTATTCCATGCCTGCCCTTCTTATCACCATAAAGAATTAGTCCCGCCTCATATGTGCATTCGATGGTAGGTCAACCACCATCCTACCCCCCTCTCTTGATTACAAATAATAAACTAGGGCTCACCCCATTTCAAAAAATACAACTCTTTCACCGCCCCAATTGATGGTTACCACCCATTCTCCTTACAAACTAAAAAATAAGTTAGGAGGATCACCTAACTGTTCGGTTTCAACTGGTTGGGCGATAAATTATATGCCTCCAAAAGCTCGTAAAAGAAGGGCTCTAGAGGTAGGTAAAAGCCAGCCTTAAAAATATACAGGTAGAATGCCTCACTGTTCTCTTCAGTAAATGTCGCTCGTTGCAGCGGCCCCACCTCTGCAATTTGATACCTCTCCAAATCCACCCCTATCATACATCCACCGTCGTACCACCTACATATTCATTGACTCGACATGCATGTCTACAGCTTCGGTGTCTACCTTGATGATCGCTTCCTCAACCGTATCCCCGATGGCCTCTTCAGCCTCACCACCACTCAATCCTTCTTTTTCCTGATTGTCACTCTATTCGGTAACCATTTCTCTCATCTCTTCCTCCTCTTCCTCTTTTTCCTCTAACACTACGCAATTAGACATCTCCTTCTAGGTTAAATGCCCCACTATCACCCTCACCTTGTTACCCACTTCTTTCAATCTACCCTTTCTTGCCATCGACTTTACCAATAATTTACCCTCCTTACCATATATTGCAACCCCACAAACCCAAAAATATAAACAAAAGTAGGAGGCCACAGGAATTCACTAAAATTTACCAAACAATGACCTTACTTTTCGCAGTGCTCCTACTCGCAACTCCATAAGCACAATCGCTGCCAAATATAAAACCATTAAAATGCTAAAATACTATGATTAACCCCTTACCAACAAAATCTCAACTATCAAAAGCTCACTCTTTCTCCTCAAATAAGTTGTTTAACCTCTACTCCGCTCTCTCTCTTTTTCAAAAACATGGAGAAACTCCTTAGCCTCATACCCCATTATATACCCAAATGGTTTGGACTCTTCCTCTTCCCTCCATCACCACGTGTCGCCACTTCATTTAGCGACATAACTGTACCACCCTAGCACTCTGCCCTATCACTGACACGTGCCCCTCTTTGTCATTTCATATCCCTAAAATGCACCCTTACAAATCCCCTATCAAGACACATGTTCCCATATATTTCTTTCTCCCTCTCCCATGCCCCTTTATTACCTTGCCATTACTGCCACCATTAATATTGATAGTTGTACCTTATCTCTTCCCGTGCATTAGGCTTAAAATACCACGCGCTAACCCCTTTACACATGTCTAACATGTTGAGTCACTTGATGATCACCTTTTTGGACTATAGGGGGTAATTATTATACCTCCACGTATAGCGATCGCTAAACCATCCCCGATCCACTATTCCTTTGAATGGGTGATCGCTAGACAATAACATAAAGCCAATCGCCCAACCACACCTGACAGCGATGTGATCTCTCCTACAATAACTTAAATATGGAGTTGACATCTACTAAATGGCGACCGACTGATTGAGCTGACCGCTAGGCACTATAGCCTGACACCTAGCTCAACGTTGGTAATATCACTACCAAATCATCGAACAAAATGTCCCCAAACAACTCCTATAAAAGGGGTAAGCATGCTCACAGGTAAAGATTCGGCTCATATACATTTTTATACCAAATATTCCTCTAATTTAACCATCAGAGAGGACCCTCAAAGTAAAATCTGGCATTCTTTTGACTTGTATTGTAAGATCCTGCCCGACTTCTGGTACGCACAAGGAAGACATCAACAATCCTAATTGAAAGACAAATTTTAATTCTAGAAATGGTAAAAATAGAATTTTTTTTATGAAACAATAGTATCAATTCATTTATCCTAATTAGTAGAATGAATTTATGGTGCCTAATCAATAAAAGAATAGAGATACTTATCTGAATCTGTGTTTAACCCAATTAAAAGATAAACTTTGATTCTAAAACTGGTAGAAAGAGAAGCTTTTCTTATGAAACCAAGGTATCAATATCATTTATCCTAATAAGGAGATGCATTTATGCCTCCTAATCATGAAAACAAAGGAGATTATTACATGAATTCTTGTTTATCCTAGTTGGTAGACGAACTTTGATTCTAAAAAATGGTAGGAAGTGAAGTTTTTCTTTTGAACCCAATGAATCAATTCATCTATCCCAATGAGTAGAATGAATTTATGGTACCAAATCTTTAAAAGAAAGGAGATTATTCTGTGAATCTGTGTTTATCCCAATTGAAAGATGAATTTTAATTCTAAAAATGGAAGAAAGAGAAGATTTTCTTATGATACAAAAGCATCAATTCCTTATCGCAACATGAAGAATGAATTTATGGTGCCCAATCATTAAAAAAATAAGATTATTATGTGAATTCATGTTTATCCCAATTGAAAGACAGGTTTTAATTCTAGAAATGGTAGAAAGAGAAGTTTTTCTTATGAAACCAAAGGATCAGTTCATTTATCCCAACAAGAAGAATGAATTTACAAAGCATAATCATTAAAAGAAAGGAGATTGTCATGTGAATTCGTGTTTATCCTTATTAATAGATGAACTTTAATTCTAAAAAATGGAGGGAAGTAAAGCTTTTCTTATGGAACCAAAGCATCAATTCATTTACCCCAATGAGTAAAATGAATTTATGGTGCTTAATCATTAAAAGAAAGGACATTATTATGTGAATTCAAGTTTATCCCTATTCAAAAATGAACTCTAATTCTAAAAAAGGTAGAAAGAAAAGTTTTTCTTATGGAACTAAAGCATCAATTCATTTATCCCAATGAGTAGAATGAATTTATAATGCCCAATCATTAAAAGAATGGAGATAATTAAGTGAATTCGTGTTTATCCCAAATAAAAGGTGAACTTTAATTCTAAAACTGCTAGAAAGAGAAGTTTTTCTTATGAAGCTAAGGCATCAATATCTTTTATCCTAATGAGAAGATGTGTTGATGGTTCCTAATCATGAAAACAAAGGAGATTATTACGTGAACTCATGTTTATCCTAATTGATAGATAAACTTTGTAAAAAATAATGGGAAGCGAAGTTTTTCTTATGAAACCAAAGGATTAATTCATTTATCCTAATGGGTAAAATGAATTTGTGGTGGCCAATCATTAAAAGAAAAGAGATAATTATGTGAATCCGTGTTTATCCCAATTGATAGACAAGTTTTGATTCTAATAAATGGTGGGAAGTAAAGCTTTTCTTATGTAACAAAAGCATCAATTCATTTATCCTAATACGTTGAATGAGTTTAGGGTCCCAATCATTAAAAGAAAGGAGATTATTATGTGAATTCATGTTTATTCCTATTCAAAGATAAACTTTAATTCTACAAAACATAGAAAAAGAAGTTTTTCTTATGAAACCAATGGATCAATTCATTTATTCCAATTAGTAAAATGAATTTGTGGTGTCAAATCATTAAAAGAATGGAGATAATTATCTGAATCTGTGTTTATCCCATTTAAAAGATGAAGTTTAATTCTAAAACTTGTAGAAAGAGAAGTTTTTCTGATGAAACCAAGGCATCAATATCATTTATCCCAATGAGGAGATGTGTTTATGAAAACAAAGGAGATTATTACTTGAATTTATGTTTATCCCAGTTGATAAATGAAATTTGATTCTAAAAAATAGTGGGAAGTGAAGTTTTTCTTTTGAAACTAGAGAATCAATTAGTATATCCCAATGAGCAGAATAAATTTGTGGTGGCCAATCATTAGAAGAAATGAGATATTATGTGAATTTGTGTTTATTCTAATTGAAAGAAAAATTTTAATTCTAAAAATGGTAGAAAGAGAAGATTTTCTTATGAAACCAAGGCATCAATTCACTAATCCCAAAGAGGAGAATGCATTTTCGATACCTAACCATGGAAAAAAAAGGAGATTATTATGTGAATCCATGTTTATCCCATTTGAAAGATGAACTTTAATTATAAAAAAGGTAGAAAGAGAAGTTTTTCTTATGAGACCAAAGCATCAATTCATTTATCCTAATGAGTAGAATGAATTTGTGGTGCCCAATCATTAAAAGAATGGAGATAATTATGTGAATCTATGTTTAATGCAATTGAAAGATGAACTTTAATTGTAAAACTGGTAGAAAGAGAGGTTTTTCTTATGAAACCAAGGCATCAATATCATTTATCCTTATGAAAAGAATGATTAATGGTTCCTAATCATGAAAACAAAGGAGATTATTACATGAATATATGTTTACCCTAATTAATAGGTGCACTTTGATTCTAAAAAATGGTAAGAAGTGGATTTGTTTCTTATAAAACCAAAGCAATAATTCATTTATCCCAATAAGTAGAATGAATTTATGGTGCCCAATCATTTAAAAAAGGATATTATTATGTGAATCCATGTTTATCCCAATCAAAAGACAAACTTTAACTCTAAAATTGATAAAAAGAGAAGTTTTTCTTATGAATCCAAAGCATCAATTCATTTATCCCAATGAGGAGAATGCATTTTCGGTTCCTAATCATGAAAAAAAAAAGAGATTATTATGTGAATCTGAGTTTATCCCAATTGAAAGATGAACTTTTATTCTAAAAATGGTAGAAAGAGAAGTTTTTCTTATGAGACTAAAGCATTAATTCATTGATCCTAATAAGGAGAATGAATTTGTGGTGGCCAATCATTAAAAAAAGTGATTATTATGTGGATTCGTATTTATCCCAATACGAACCTTAGGATGAAAATGCAAACTAAAACCTGATTGGATGGAATTAGAATGCTAAGATCATCCTTAAAGTCAAGTAATGAGAACTTGACTCCAATCAAACCTGCTAATTAGAACCAAAGTTATAACAATTTTGATCGCCACAGGTTACTTTGATAAGATCAAACTGAGTTCTTGTTTAAAGAACAAAGAAAAAGTTCTCACAAAGTGAAGAAACTCTCAAGTATTCTTTTCTCTTCTAAATCTGCTGAATTACATGAATAAGACTCCTTTATATAGGCCAAAAATCTGTAGAGCCCTAACTGAATAAGGAAATCCTAATCAATAAGGAAAAGCGTATTCCTAAACACAATCCTAAACACAATCCTAATCAACAAAGATAAAGTCTACTCCTTATCATAATCTAATTACAAATTATCTAAATAAATTAAAAAAAATGAAGAGTTAAAAAATCAAAAAAATTTGAAATCCTAATCTATAGGCCCATGAATACATGCAAATTGGGCTCCATTCATCTTGGACATGTGAATTAGGCTCAAAGCTTTATTCATCTTTTTTTTAGCCTCAACACAATGTAAAAAAGTGATCAATCTTGGCAATGCATTTGATTTATTTTGAACAGCCTCTTTTGCTTGCATTTCTATGATTAGTCCTTGTAAAGCTTGCTCCATGCGTTTAGTCTTTGCCTTAGTCATTGGACCTCTAATTCCTTGAAAAGGATCATAAGAGCTATTGGAAATAGGTGCTTGTGCATGTTTATCTCCATCATTCCCTCCCTTCTTAAAAGGATTCTTTCTCGAATCTCCTACATCATACAAAGATAAATCAGTGATGTTAAAGGTAGCATCACATTACCATAACTGCTTGTCAAATCTAGCTTATAGGCATTGTCATTGACCCTTTCTAATGCTTGAAAAGGCCATCTCCTTTAGGCTGCAACTTAGATTTCCTTTGAGTAGAAAACCTCTCCTTACACAAATAAACCTAAACCTAATCTCCAAGTTTGAAAACAACCTTAACACACCCCTTATTGGTTTGCCTTGCATATTGCTCATTCTTTTTGTCTATGTTGGCTCGAATCGTGGCATACTAATCGCTAACAAAATCTACTTTTTTCTTACCATCCAAATTAGCATGTTCATTAGTAGGCTAAGGTAAACATCCAAAGGAGTTAAAGGATTAAAGCCACACACAACTTCAAAAAAAGAATAAAAAATAGTAGAATGAACAGTCCTATTATATGTAAACTCAATATGTGGTAAACATCTCTCTCATTGCTTTAAGTTCTTTTGAATAATAGCACATAACAAAGTAGTAAGTGTCCTATTAACTACTTCAGTTTGTCCATCCGTTTGAGGATATGCAATAGTAGAAAACAAGAGTTTAGTTCCTAACTTATTCCATAAAATATGCCAAAAATGACTTAAGAACTTAACAT
>JBBYHO010184102.1:21344-36950 GCA_038382025.1 Adansonia gregorii | reverse complement strand
GACGTAGGCAATTGAGGTCGAACCTCTATAAATCATTGAGTTTGCTTTTTCTTTCCCTTTTCTTTGATTGTTTCTTTCCATTCACTAAATCACACTCCAAAAGTTTATTGTTTGGATTTCTCAAGTTTGTCTACCAAAATTTTAATTTATCAAATTTTTGAGAAATCAATTCACCCCCATCTTGATTTCATTCACCACCTAAAGGTCTAAGAGTGATAGAATCAAAAAATAAAAAAATATATAATAAACTAGGAGACGACTACCGGGTGCTGTGTTGCTAGGCATTATTAGGTGACATGGCGTCAAGTGGAACAATTTTTTTGATAAGGTCTACAAGGCTTATAGGCCGTATAAGAAAAAAATGTAAAATAAGGCATCAAAGGTGACTTTTTCATAGTGTCACTGGAGTCATTTAGATGAGTACATGAATCAATTTCCTATTGTTTGTGACCACGTTGAGAAAAATCAGGATGCCACAGGTATATACAAGTTATATTGGTGCATAAGTATTGATATGAGGCCTTTATGTTGCTAAAAACTTTACGTACCTAAGGCCTTTATTGATATGAGGCCTTTACGTACAAGTTATATTTTTCACATGTAGTATCGATACAAGAGGGTTTGGTATCGATACCTAAGGCATAGTATCAGTACCTAGCATGTTTGTATCGATACAGACCTTAACAATAGCTAAAGTTGTGATTTATGAAAAAATGTATCGATACAAATCCATGGAGGCCTATAAGTCTTGAGACTGGAAACAATTTTTTGCTCTTAGTATTAATACACACCTCATTGTATCAATACTCATGGGTAAAAATTTCCCTTTGTATCAATACATGTTTTGTATCGATACACCAAGGCACTTTTGCTAATTTGGACCCTTTTTTTGACCTTTGAAAATTTGATTCAAACATGATTTTGCATCAAGAAACCATCATAAATCATTGTAAACTTAGACTTTGGGCTATGATAGGATTTAAAAAAAAAATTTTAGAACTTAAACAGTCAATGACATGGGCCATTTTCATAAAATATATAGTTCTAAGAGGGTATGTTAAGCATATCTTCAGCTTGAAGGAGGTTGTAGCCTTTCTGTCCCTTTTCTCAGTGTGGTAGAACTAATGAGAAGAATAATAGCTGAGCATGGTAGTCAGAGATGTCCCCTAGTACAAGAATCAAAGATAAAAAATGCCTTTGTTTTGTCTCCTAAAAGCATTGGCTGAGCATTGAATTTAAAGGGGAGACTTTTAGTAATCTAAAGAAAGAAGGAAACAAAGAGAAAAACACTTTCAGCCATTCCCAAAGAGCTCTCTAGCAATCTCAGAAAAGGCTCCATCCATTCCTAAGAATCCCCTACGAATCTCCAGTCCCAAAACTCTCCCAAACACTATTCCATTGCTTTTCACCCTCAACCATCTTCCATTCCCGTAGCTCCCCCTAAACACTACCAGAAAACCTCCAAAACTTAACCTTTCACACATTTTCACCCTCAAAAGCCCCAATAGCAACCATATTACCATAAAGCTTTTTTTTTCATCCTTTTCTTGCTAAATAATAGCAAAAAGAGGGAAAGAACTGAGCTTAAAGTTCCTACTTTAGAAAGAAAGAAAAAGTTCAAGCTTTTGCAATATATTTTCTCACTTTGTCTTATATTTTTTGATTTTATCATCTACACCATTTTAGTGAGCCCTTTATGCTACCAGGACCATCCTAGGACTCTCATGCATTATTATTGCCTTAGTTGTGGTAGTTTTAGGATCTTGAGGACCATCTTGATGCCTTGATGCTATTTGGATATATAAATATGCCATGCTTCAGTTTCATCATTATAGCAGTCTCAGTTCATGCATTCCTTGCCATGTCTCTTTTATATTCACATATTTATCTCATATTTAAATGTTCACTTCAACATGCCTCATATATGTTCATGCTTTTTCTTGTATTTTAAGGAGCCTCATGACATAAAATGCTATCTTGACAACTCCAACATGCATTCCTATGTTTAAATATGTTCATATCATTTTCCATGCACCTGATTTGTCATCTTCTTGCATTTTTGTCACCCATTTTCATGTCAAAATGTCATCATTGTGTGTTTGCACGTGTTCATCTTTGTGTATGTTGTATTTTGTTAATGACATCTTTGTTAAAATGCTTGCCTATTTCCTAAAAACTTGATTTAAAAAAAAAATCCCCAAGTTAAGTTCATACTACCTCCAATAGATGAAGGATAGCATGGGTTTAAATGTTTTCATAAAATTGATCTTCCAATCTTAAGGGCAAATCAAATATTTCAACTTTGGATTCATGGTAACGTAAGTTTAAAGAGGCTATTTTTCAAGCAAAAATGACCCTTTTTAGTTAGAAGATATACTAAGCCATGATCTTGAGTTTAACAGCTTCATGATGGCATGGTCAATAGGTTGTTTCATAGATCCAAACTACTTTGGGATTATGGAATGAACTCGTGATGCCTTTGTCATTCATTCCCCTATGTGATGGACATTCGAAGGCCCATAACTCGAATTTGACCGCTAAGAACCTCTAAATATCAATTAATCCTTTATTTTTGCTTTGGCAACATTATAGTCTAAATTTGAAAAATCATTTTTGAACCACATAATATTTTCCTTGATTTTTTAAATATTTTTCCTTAAAAGGCATCTAAATACCTTTCTATTGGTGTCTTGTTTGTCATCAGATCATTTCGGATGAAAGAATTACAATTTTTTGAACCTTTGCTATTCAGAATCCTAGGAATTAGCAAATAGTTTTTTGTTTGGGCTGTTTTGACCCATTAAACGATTTCTTTGAACTTCTTGAATAATTTTCCCAAAAGGTTTGAAAAATTCCCTTTTTTGAAAATATATTATTCATGATTTAACGATCTCGGAACAGCTTGAAATAATTTTTCAAATTTTAGTCTGAATTTTCCCTTACATATGCGGCCCCATGTCAAGATAGTCCTATTTTCAAAAATTAATTCTGCCAAGAAAATGATTTTCTAGGATTTTTGGAATATTTTTACATTAAACTTGATCGAGTCTTTCCAACGATACCTCATTTACCCCATGGAGCCATCAAATGCACCCCAAATAAATTCAAAAAAGTAAACAACATGATGCTGTCCCTTGTTTTTAGCCCAATTTTTGGAGCACGCTTATAGAGATGTTCAAATGTTTCAAAATACATTCGATTGGTTCCTCTACGACATAGGCCCTTTAGAATTGGATCAAGGCTAAAATAAAAAAAATGATTTCATGCTAGATATCTCTTTCCTCCATATTAAAATTTTCACTTGTGGGGATACTCCTAACTCTATTGCTTCGAAGAGATCCACCAACCCCTTTTCAACTAGAAACTTAAATTTTCATTTTGGATCCACCTTCAAGATTCTTAACCCTTATCTTAAACCATAAAAAAATTTTCGTCTTCAGGGATATTCCAACCGCACCACTTTAATGGGATACTCTAACCCAATTTTTCATTAAAATTTCAAATTTTCTCTCTATTCCTAAATATTTTCCTAACTCTTATCTTCGGGGATACTCCAACCTTACCTCTTTGAGGAATATTCCAACCCTGCTTTTACCTAAAAAAATCTAAAAATTTTGTTTTTCGAATGCCCTAGATTGTTTTGATTAGAATCTTCTTTCATCCCTTAAATTATAATCGGATCTAAATTCGCCTCTAAATTGGAACCCAATTATTATTCAATAATCGAAGACAATTATGAGATACATTCTGATCATCCCTCCTTTTTACGTTCTTTTGTTTGTGATTGTTTGTTTATGATATTATTATATTCTCTTTTGTGTAACTAACATGTTTCCTTTTTATAATGACTATCTTGCATTCATATTTAAAATTCATTTTCAAAAATCTTACAAGGCAATATTCCGTGTTGGTATCTCTCTAATGCTTAATATGAAATATCCAAAATTTTTAAAGTCCAATTCAAAAATTGTTTTCATAAAAAAATCCCCATGTTCTTTACACCTCCTAGGCGCATAGATGATATGATTTTCTTTAAAACTTGAATCTACAATTTATAAAACTTCATGCATTAAAGGAATTTATATCTAAACAATGACTGAATGGGATTAATTTAATTGAGACCGAAGTGAGGCATAGTTAGTAGGTACCAATTTTGAGCATCATGGAGGTGCTAATCCTTCCCCATGCATAGCCAATTCTCAAACCTAACCAATAAAACTCTGAACTTTGTAGACCTTGAGATCAGTGTTTTGAGTTTCATAACTCAAAATATTGTTTTCAAAAGGCATCCGATCTTGCCTAGCCCAAAACGATCGGTGGCTACTCCAAGTTTATGGCCACTTCGTGGTGGCCATCTTAGATTAGTTGGACGAGTGCTTTGCTCAATGGTCTCTTTCCCTTTCATATTACATGCTTAATCCAAATCTTGACCAAGGGATAACTTAAAGGCTCAATCATACCATCACCATGCAACTTTTAAGTCAAGTCCGCTACGCCCTTCGGATCATCCGGAGTTTTAAAGGTGGGCACGTGGCGACAACTTGGTGACTCCATTGGGGATAACTTAGAGACTTAGGCCTATGACTAGTTATGTCTCACATGGTCCTCAACTTTTTGACTTTCATTATTATTTAGTTATAATTCCCTTTTATTTTTATTTTCTAACCTTCTACTTTTTGTGGCTTGTTTTGTGATTATTAGGGACTATTCTATTCTTGAATAAGTGTTGAATTGACTAAGTATGATAATATGGGGGCAGAACATCAATGTTTGATTGTTTCCCTGACAAGCATTGTGCACTTGCATTTGCATTGAATTTCCACCAAACACCATAGTGTCATTAGTATCCTAATTATTAGGAAAAGTGAGCCATCGCCTTCGTGAGTAACCTTGCGCATAGCATGGCAAGACTTTCTAGGGTGTAAATTACCTATGTCTCTCATGAGTACCTTTCTGCATTTGCATAGGTAAATACATCCATTGGATCAAACCTATTTCACTAAACCCACGTTGGGCCTAGGATCGAGGAGCCTCAATTGTTGTTACTGGGTGGAGGAGCGCTTTGGATATCGAATTAGGCTTCAACTTATAACTGATATAGTGAACCTTATTAGCTACACTGTGTTAAACCATACTAGATTGCTGGCAAAATAACCCAGAGAGTAGGACCACTTGGGGAAACAATTCTTGCCTTTACTCTTAAGTACCACGGTTACATGGGTGGTGATGGGTGAACATTGTCACCTGCATTTGTTATTTTTATCTTCATGATCATTTCTATAGGATATGCCATTACATTTGATGGTAAATACTATTTAATAAATGGGTGGGGACAAGCGAATGCCATTACTTACAATGCCATCTTTATATAGTTATATCTAACCAAAATAAGCCGTCAAGCTGTCTGAATGATGGTTTAGTATGTACTTAACATAGATGGTAATGTGAACCCTAGGATGGAAACACAAACTAAAACCCAATTGGATGGAATTAGAACTTTAGGATCATCTTCAAAGTCAAGCAAAGAGAACTTGACCCTAATCAAACTTGCTGATTAGAACCAAAGTTATAATAATTTTTGATCGCCACAAGTTACCCTGATAAGTTCAAATTGCATTGTCGTTTTAAGAAAAAATAGGCCAAAAATCTATAGCGCCCTAACTGAACTAGGAAATCCTAATCAATAAGAAAAAGTTATTCCTAATCCTAATTTGATTAGGACTTATCCAGACAACTTAAAATCCTAAACATAATCCTAATCAATAAAAATAAAGTGTACTCCTTATCATAATCTAATTAGAAATTATCTAAATAAATTTTAAAAAATGAAAAGTAAAAAAAATAAAAAATCTGAAATCCTAATCTATAGGCCCATGAATACATGCTAATTGTGCTCCATTCATCTTAGACGTGTGATTTGGGCTCTAAGCTTTATTCATCTTTTCTTTTTAGCCTTAACATAATGTAGAAAAGTGATCAATCTTGGCAATGCATATGATTCATTTTGAACAGCCTCTTTTGCTTGCATTTCCATGATTAGTCCTTGCAAAGCTTGCTCCATGCTTTTAGTCTTTGCCCTGTTTATTGGACCTCAATTCCTTGCAAAGGATCATAAGAATGGTTGGAAATAGGTGTTTGTGCAAGTTGATCTCCATCATATGGTGATGATTGAATGTCACCATTTAAATTGTTAGTCTTAGTCCTAGCAACGTATCATGTTACTTTATGGGAAGGCAATTTTAATGTGGACACATCGTTATGCTTTCCTCTTAATGTCTCAACATTCATGATCAACATGTTTGCCGCTAGGCATTGTACTGCTATTCGGAGGCTAAATTTTGTGATACATTTTTGTTGCTATTCTTTCATTTTTGTGCCTATTATTTTGCATGGTTACTAACTCATTTCCTTTTTTTTATCATGTATGCACCATTTCATCATACTCATCGCCATCATGGGATAATTGGCTTATGGTATAGTGTTTATCAAGGGGTGTCTTTTATGGAGCAATAGTTCACTTCAAATCTAAAACCTTTTGAGGAAGTTCGAGCAAGGTTAGAACGCTAGCGACGTGAAGATAAGGACATTCTAAAGCCCAGGATGTTTCAACAATGCATGAAAAGATCAAAATAGGGTACCGGTAGAATGATTGGCAATAGCTAAAGTATGTATAAACCTATTGGGATAATACTGTGAATGAATTATTCATAAAAAGCCACAGTTGACGAATACAATGCGTTACTCAACATTGAGGGAGCCAAGTCTAGTAGAATATACTGCAAGGTTTTGAAGCCTCCAACTTTCAAGAAAAGTCAACCTAGAGCCTTGGTGTGCTAGAGACTTGGATTGAGAGTTGCATCAAGATGAAGGGGAACGGTGAGTGCGTCTTGTGGGGAAGTTTAAAGGAAGCAAAGGCAAATATTGTTGACCTTCAAAAGGTTCAAGATATCTATGCTTTGATGATATATGGTTTGGTCATATTTTCAAAAACATTAGGCTGTGTTGGAGCTATAATAGCATATTTCTTTCCCTGGTTGTGTTGCAACATCAATACTGCACAGGCTATCATTGCCAAAACTATTCGAGGCCTCAGTTATTGCAAGAAAATAGGTACAGGCTGCTTCATCGAATAGGCACCACTCCTTCACATTTGGCTCTTCAGTCACTTTTGTCCTGAAAAAAGCAGGATGTCATGCTACTTCTTACTTGACTTTAGCCCTATCTCTACCGTCCTCGAGAAGGAATGGCCTTAGGACAAATTTGAAGAACAATAGGTCTAGAAATTTTGAAACCTCAAAGGAAAAGAGCTGACATGGAAAACCTCTTGGTTTTCCCTATAAACGATCATATACCAGTGTAGAGACTATAGTTATGTGCTGCTCATGGGGTTATAGGGAAGCATTAGCTAAGCATCCATTCTGGCCCTCCAGCAATTCCACTGTTGACAATTTGTCCCTACGTCCAAGATTTAAAGTTATGGGATTTTGACTATGGTGAGCCTAATTACAAGTTAAAAGTTTAGCTAGCATTTCATGCATGGAAACAAACTCGCTGCATGGAGAGATATTGGGGATGGAGTAGTATAACCCTAAGATATGATGAATGGAGGATCCATCGTATTAATATGCCTTGCCCTTGTGAGGTGCTGGGACATCATAAATACTAGTTGATGAATCTCACTCTAAAATCGAATTACTCAAGAAAGAGTTCAAACAAGAAAAGATGACTTTCGCCAAAGAGATCGCTCACATGAAAGAACAAAATAGTTAATTAGAAATAGACCTCTACCTCTAAGATGATGAGGTAAATTGGGTAGTTTAAGAGAAAAGCCATCTCAAGGAAGATCTTGAGAGTTTAAGGAAAGATTATGTGGCACTCAATAAAGCAAGCAAGTCTAGATGCCTTGGAAAGTCATCAGTTGAGTGGGAAGCAAAAATTAATACATCAAGAAAAAACTGCACTGATGTGAAGAAGAGGTTAGGTCAATAGAGAAAAGCTTATTAAGACTCGTGCCCTTGTGTCATCCTCTTAGGGGAAGAATGGTCAATTAAAAGCTCAAGTCTAGGATTTGAAGGCAAACCATCTTGAGAATGCAACTTTGACACTCAAAATCCAAGATCTAAAGCATTCTCTACAATCTCGCTAAGACCAAATCAATGAACTAGTAAGAGGCCTTGAATAACGAGAGTAAGAGTGGCTACAGATGATTGATTAGGCACTCTAAAACCATCACCATCTTACCAAGCAATAGGCTGCCAAGTTGCAAACAAACACATGTGGCACGATCCTTGACACGTAATATTTTACCCATCGGAGCCCATGAACAACAATTGTTATATTTCTTGGAGCATGTAATTAGGCAATGTAACCGAGTCAGGCATTTTTGAATGTAATCATGTGTAATTGAGATATTCTGTTGCTTTAATTAAAGATGCTATTGGTGGAGCTGCCCACTAATCCAATTGTCCCCCTTTTTTTTTTGTATAACTAACATAATTCCTTCAGTGTTTGTTTTATTCATGTTAATATAATTTATCTTCATGCTTCCAATCTCACTTTCATTGCATCAAACATATAAAAGCCTAATCCAGTAATAATTTAAAGTGAAGGTGCTATAAAACACAGAACCTACAGTTCGGCATTGGCATAACACTTGCAGTTGTTGAAAACCAATGGAAAATGATCACCAAGCTTGCATTGAGAGACTTGAACTCATGTATAGGGAGTCTCAAGAGGAATCATTCAATAGAAATGAACACCTCCAAGCTTAGATTGTCGAGTTGACTAAGTTATTGTACGTGTCTTTAAGGGAAAAAAGGCAAGTAAGCATAGTCGATGCGAGAAAAGAACTGGCCAATCTTAAAAGCAATTTAAACAGTTATATCGAAACCACCAATGTTTAGGAAGGGGCATTGCATGGACAACATCTTTTGGCAACAAATATCCCATCAACTTAACCATTCCTTTATTTTAACCCCACAACAACATCTCATCTAGTTCAAGGATTTTAGGGTGCGAGCTCTTCACTGGCAAGGTTTATAGTCCTAGACCTCGATGAACAAATGAAACAAGAAAAAGCAAAGAGGTTATCGAAAAGCATATGGAAACGTGAACAAGTATTAGTCACTAGAGAAGCGCCTTCGAGTTGTTGAAGGAAATGAAAAATTTAGGATCATTGATGCAAAATTGTTGGGGCTAGTTTTGAGTCTTATTATTTTGCTTAAGTTCAAAGTGCTCAATTTTGAAAAATACGGGATTACTGGCCCTATTGCCTACCTTCGCATATATTGCCATAAAATGGTTGGGTATGAAGAGAATGAGAAGCTATTGATTCATTGCTTTCATGACAGTTTTTCTAAGGTAGCTATTCCATGGTATACAGGGTTAATCTCGTAAGAATTTAGACATGGGAAGATTTAGCATGCACCTTCCTCTAGCAATATAAGCATGTGTCTGATTGAGCTAAATCGCCTATCCCTCATGAACATGGAAAAGAAATCCTCTGATAGCTTTAGGCAATATGCTCAAAGGTGGAGAGAGGAGGTGGCTTCAGTTCATCCCCTTTTGACTGAAAAGGAAATGATGATCATGTTTCTTGACACCTGATGAGCTCCTTACTACAAAAAGCTAGTAGGAAATGCCATAAAAAATTTTGCTGACATGGTTATATCGGGTGAAATGATTAAGAATGCTATCAAAAGTAGCAGGATATCCATTGAAGAATCATCCAGGTCAACGAAGAAGATAGTAAATAAGGGTGCGCATAAGAAGGTGAATGCTATTGGTGAAAATCATGCTAGGTTTAATCAAAGTTTGCATCTAGCACAGGCTATGTACCTTTTGAACATGTTGAATATGGGTCTTAACCTTTACTTTCTCGAACCATAATTGGTTTATGCCACTAGGTTCGCTCTAGCAATGAGCTTTGTGCCACATCCTACTCAAAACATGATCCAGAGTGCACAACCTCACAACATGAATAACATAAGAGCTCTAAACAATCAATAAGCACTCTAAGAAATGAAGCACTTTAAACCATTCCCTTGCTCTTATAAAGAGATTTATCCTCGTTTATTGGTAGGCATATTAGTGGCCCCAGTATTCACCAACCTAAGATCACCACTGTATCCCAGATGGTACCGATGAAAATGTTTATTGCTAGTGCGACGTTGAAGTGTAAGGCCATTCCACTGAGAATTGCACATAATTTGAGAGAAAGGTATAGGGTTTGCCAGAAAAAAGAGTGATCAAGGTCGAATAAGGGCCTAGACCAAATATTGGAGCCAATCCACTCCTTAACCATACTAAACCAAGAGTGAATACGATAATCAATAGAAAAAGTTATCAAGTAAAAAAAAAAACATTAAAAAGGTCAAAATACCAATGAGTAAGGTCTGGCAAGCTTTTGTGAGAGTCGAAATTGTCTCAAACATCAAAGATCAGAGCAAAAAAATTGTTGGGCCATCTTGCTGCCGTTATGGTCACGGGCACAATTTGCAACAATCCCATCATTCTTAGAAATGGTTTAAGGGATGATGAATCGGTCCAAGATTGAGTTTTATAAGGAGCAAGATGAACATATCTATCCATCTATTAATGCCACTGATGAGGAAAGGGCTATTGACGATTAGATCTCAAGTTATTTGTCTGTTATAAGCATGGAAAAGAGAGCTAATGAATGCTTTAGGCAGTATGCTTCATGATGGATGGATGAGGCTGCCAAGATTCATCCATTATTGACAAAAAAAAGACATGATTAACACATTTATTAGAACATTGCAAACCCCTTATTATGAAAAGGTAGTGAAATGCTTCCCAAGGAGCTTTGCAAATGTAGTCATACTCTGTGGAATGATCGATGAGTCCATGAAAAAGAATCATGTAGGAGAAATATCTACAAAGGCAAAAAGAAAGGAAAAATGAAAGCTAGCCAAAAACCAAAATCTGGCACTGAAGCCAGTTTATCTCAAACTTATGCTGAGTTAGATCTAAATGGAATGGTTATTGAAGAGAACTGTGAGATTTTAAAGAGCATAGATTAAGCGAGGGCACTAATGAATTTGATCTAGCAAATCCTAGTGCAAGCCAAACTGGTCCATGCAGCTAAAAAGATAGAGGAAAAAATTGATGACTTCTGTGATTTCCATACTATTTATGGCCATACTCTTCAAACATGAAAAGAGTTTCGTGTTACAATTTAAAAGATGATGAACAGGGTTAGCATCAAATTCTATGATGAAATCAAATCTACAAATGTAAAACCATCTATCAACACTATGGAAGAAGAAGGGAGCATTCCTTATTATAGGGTTGGAAGGCTATTATTCTTATACGATAATTGATCAAAAGTCAAAGCTACCCCAGTTTAACCCAAGCCAAAGATAATCATTCAACTTTCATCTCCTTTCCCTTATAAAAATGATAAGGTGGTTCCTAGGAACTGTGAAAAGAAAACCTTAATCATCAGAGAATCTAGTCAGCAAGCAACAAACATTGCTTCATCATATAACTGCTAGTCGAGAAGGCCTTAGATTCACTCTATAAGGCAGTAACATTTTCTTTGCACCAAAGGTTAAAATTAATCATTGAGAACAAAGTTGCCAGTATTAGAGGAGAAAAAGATATCATTGCTGCTACCTCAATTGATGCCCCATACCTCAAACCTGACAAAGATATCCCAGAATTCACTTTCTAATCTTTTAAGTTTGTCAATGCTACTTATGTCAAGGAAGGTTTGCCAATGGTTGAGCCTCGCTTATCAAAGAACACTCACATGGGTCTAAAGTTAATATTAGCAAAGGTGCCCAAGGCGGAAAGAGGCTTGGGGAATGCCTCTAAGGAATGGCCAAAGCTTTGAAAGTTGTTATCCAGATAAACCAAAGAGAATTGCAAATTCAAGTCCAATGCCCAATAGAAAAGAAACCAAGCTCAGAAGAAACACGAGAAAATGATGGCTTGTTTGTTAGGACAAGATGCGGGGCATGAACCAATGATATTTCTACCACTTTGAGAAAGTTTTGGCCCAGAAGGACATATCAATATTGGCTCTATTGATGTTATGCTCATATTGGATAAGATGTTTGGGGATTTCTCTATCAATGCAATTAATGAGCTGGAGATGTTAGCAATAAGCCTAGAGACTGGTTTATGCACTCCAAGATTTGTTCTAAGTGCTGGGACTGAGATTGAGATTCCTGCACTATTCAAGTCTATTTCAAAGTAATGCTATGAACTAAACCTACATGCTTTCACCCAAAAGCATTGTAGGACCCTTTGTATGGGTATCTTTTAGTAAGTGTTATTAATGAAAATGATCAAGAATTATGTTTTTCATTCTTTATGTTTGTAGTTCTTGTTAACCTTAGACCTTTCCCTACAAATTTTTTCCACCCATACTGCTCATTTTTTCATATTTTTAGGCACCCTGATGAAGGTGACATGAAAATTTATTCTGAAACCTTGATCGGTGAGGTCAAGTTTGAAGAGAATCCTAAAGAGAGCCCCGTACCTTTAAACCTGCTGAGACTAATTGAATAGGAAGAAAAATAGGTGTTACCTCATGAAGAACCCATCGAAACCATAAACCTTGGATCAAAAAAAGATTAAAAAAAAAGATAAAATTAGAACCTCCATAAAGCCATCAACTTGCTTTGAACTAATAAGTCTCTTTCAAGAATATCGAGATGTGTTCGCCTGGTCCAAGACATGCCCGGATTAGATACAAACATTGTGGTCCATAAACTTTCGCTCAAAACTAAGTGCTAAGCCTATACAACAAAAGCTCAGAAGGATGAAACCTAAAATGCTTTCAAAAACCAAAAAGAAATGAAGAAACAATTTGATAAAGGATATCTCGAGGTAGCCAAATATCCTGAATGGGCAGCCCACATTATCCCATTTTATAAGAAGGATGGTAAAGTACGAATATGTGTAGATTATAGCAATTTAAACTGAGCCAGCCCAAAAAATAATTTTTCTTTACCTCACATCGAGACATTAGTAGACAGCACAACCAAAACTGCACTATTTTCCTTCAAGGATGGATTTTCGAGCTATAACCAAATTAAAATGGCAGTTAAAGACATGGAAAAGACCACCCTTGTAACCACGTGGAGCACTTTTGGCTACAAAGTAATGCCTTTCGGGCTTAGAAATATAGGGGTAACCTAATAAAGGGCAATGGTAACATTGTTCCATGATCTCATATATAAGGAAATCGAGGTTTAGTAGGTTATATGATCGTTAAATTGCTAAAAGAGAGTGAACATGTGGCCAATTTACGAAAACTCCTTAGAAGGCTTCATAAGTACTGGCTCAAGTTAAATCTTGCCAAATTCACATTTGGCATCATATCCAACAAACTATTAGGCTTCATTATGAGCAAGAAAGGAATAGAAGTTGATCCAGACAAAGTCAAGGGCATTTAGAATTTGCCATTAACTCAAACTCAAAAAGAAGGGAGAAGTTTCTCAAAAAGGTTAAACTATGTAGCTAATTCATATCTCAGTTGATCGACAAATGTGATCCAATCTTTCAGCTACTACAAAAATAGAATCCGGGAGAATGGAATGAAGAATGCCAAAAAGCTTTTGATATAAGTCTAACATTACCTTTTTAACCCTTCAGTATTTCTGCCACTAGTGCTTGCCAACCGTTAATCCTGTATCTATTAATTTTTGACAAGTTTATAGGCTGTGTCTTAGGTCAACACAATAAGTCAGGCAAGGAAAAACATGCTATCTAGTACCTGAGCAGGAGGTTCACATAATATGAAAATAATTATTCATTTTGTAGTGAGCCTATGTTGTGCTTTAACTTGGATGGCTCGAAAGTTAAGACAATACATGCTGTACCACATCATGTGGCTGACTGCTAAACTCGATCCCATTAAGTACTTATGTGAAGCTCCTACCTTGTCAGGGAGATTAGTGAGGTAGCAAGTCTTACTTTTCGAGTACGATATCGTGCATGTGAATAAGAGAGCCATCAAGGGTAGCATAATAGTAGACTTTTTAGCAAGCCGAGCAACAGATGACTATTAGCCTTTAGACTTTGAATTTGCCAATGAAGATTTAATGTGCATATCTAAGGTAGAGAAACTGTTGAGTGCAGGTTATTTCATAAAATGTACTTCGATGGAGCTTTTAAATGCACTGGGGCATCGAATTGGGCAATTCTTATCTCGCCCGATGGAGATCATTTCCTTTTCACTGCAAGATTAAACTTTGACTGCACCAACAATATAGCTGAATAGGAGGCCTATATTATGGGACTCCAAGTAGCCATTTAAAAGGGCATTTGAACATTGTTAGTATTTGGAGATTTAGCCCTCGTAATTTACTAGTTGAAAAGAGAATAACAAACACGTGATGCTAAACTAATCCACTATAGGAATATGATCTTAGAGCTCAAAAAAGAGTTTGATGATATTAGCTTTCAATATCTACTCGAGAAGAGAACCAAAATGCTGATGCCTTGGCCATTTTATTGTCCATGTTCAAAGTTAATCAAGAATCAAACATTGCTCCTACTTAGATAAGTATCTATACAGCCCTGACACATTGTTAGAATGTTGAAAAAGAGAAAGGCGGGTTCCATGGTATCATGACATCCATCAATACATCAAGGATCAGCAATACCCAAAAGATGCCATTGAAACTGACAAGAGAACCATCCAACGATTAGTTGTGAGCTGTATTTTGGATGGTGGGTTTTTGTACAAGAAGACTAGGATCAAGTGCTACTCCGATACATGGATGCCACTAAAGTTAAGAGAATGCTTGAAGAAGTCCATGAAGAAATTTGCAGTATGCATGCTAATGGATACCAAATGGCAAAGCAAGCCATGTGATCAGGCTATTATGGGTTGACTTTTGAAAAAGATTACATTGACTATGCTCGAAAGTGCGACAAATGTGAAATCTATGCCAACAAAATCCACGTCCCATCGACATCTCTACGTGTCATACAGCTCCATGGCTTTTTTCTATATAGGGCATGGACATGATTGGATCAATTATCGTTAAGGCTTCTCATAGGCATCTCTTTATTGATGTTGCTATCGATTTTTCCACCAAGTGGGTGGAGATAGCATCATATGCCAATGTCACCAGACTGGTCGTATGCAAATTTGTGAATAAAATATCATTTGTAGATATGGTCTTCCTGAGCAAATCATTGCTGATAATGCATGCAACCTACAAAACAAAATGATGCAAGCAGTCTGCTCCTAGTTCAAGATTCAACACGAAACTCAGTCCCATACCATCCAAAAATGAATGGGGCAGTTCTAGCAGCCAACAAGAACATTAAGAAGATAGTAAAAAAGATGGCTGAGACATATAAAGATGGGCATAAAAAGTTGCCTTTTATATTACATGCCTATCACATAGTAATGCAACTTCCATGGATGCTAACTCATTCTCCTTGCTTTATGGCATGGAAGTCATACTACGAATCAAGGTTGAATCCCTTCACTCAGAGTCGTAATGGAATCACAAGATGAAAAGGCTGAATGGGTTAAAAGTTGATATGAATAGCTCAATCTCATCAAAGATAAAGAATGAAAGCCATCTATCATGGGCAGTCATATCAAAAGCACAAGAT
>JBBYHO010184102.1:0-21244 GCA_038382025.1 Adansonia gregorii | reverse complement strand
ATATGAATAGCTCAATCTCATCAAAGATAAAGAATGAAAGCCATCTATCATGGGCAGTCATATCAAAAGCACAAGATAAAGGCCTATAACAAAAAGGTCTATCCTCGCCAGTTCCAAGAAGGAGACTTGGTGCTAAAAAAATTCTTCTGATCCATAAAGATGCTTGAGGGAAATAGACCTAAATTAGGAAGGCTATACATGGTAAAATGTGCATTTTTCAAAGAAGCCCTAATCTTAACCGAGATAGACAGCCATAACCTGCCCACCCTTATGAACTCTGATTATGTTAAAAACTAATATGCCTGAAACGATTTTAGGATGAAAAACTGAAAGGCATTCTATCCTCCATCGGGTTCCATTTAAAAAAACAAAAAAAAAGGAAAACAAACAAAAAAGATAAAACAAACAATAAAAGCCAACTTAATTTGAAAACTTAAGAGGGCAACTTGAGTGACCAGACTCCATTACTCAAACCAAACAAAGCCCAAACTACAACCAGTTTAGATAGAAACTAGTTTACCTTATAATCATAATCATAATCTGGACTCCAATGCATAACCCACTTCATTTGTTCTATGTCAACCTTCAGCACCAAATCTCATCCTTACTTGTGCCTAAAAATGAAAACTGCCTAACCTTCAAGCAACTATCCCACTATAAGACAATTCAAAGAATTCCTCGATTAGTTAACCAACATCGAAAAGGTTAATTGCTCAAGGGAAGTTTTTGAACGCACTCAATGAAGGATTAATGTCATCAACATCAAGTGCCAACAAGCGAGAAAAGCCTTTCTTATCTCTATTGTACTTTAAAACCTTTCATAATCTCAAAAATAACTTGTACACTTTTTCTGTGAATGAAATACAATTACTTGATTTATTGCAAAATCTTTTCATAACCCCATATTCCATGTTGCATCATGTTTGTCATTTAATTGATAATAAATGATAAATAAACAAACTAATAACATGATTTTCTAGCATTATTTGGAAAGAAAAATTTTTGGAAGAAATTTGTTTTATGTCTAAAATAAAGAATGAACTCTTGGGGCCACAGGAGGTCTTGCAGTTATGACAGGGGGCCAAAGTTCTTTTCAAATTGTCATTCTTAATCAGAGTTTGGAATAGTCCACCTAGACAACAAAAAACACATTTTGAAACATAATTAGCAAAGTAGAATCCTTCATATTCATCGAATTTAATGTAACAAAAGTTCCCATGCATGAACAGTCTAAGCTCAGGTCCATCCATTCACATTCATGAACCTCTTGTACCTTCAAAAGACAACAAACCACGCATGAAAGAGCAAACAACGAAAGATGGCCAAAATTGGCCATTGGATTAGGCTTTTATTATTATCAGCTTTTCATCATTTAGACACACATTTTCATCCTTGTACGTTATACAACATTTAACATCCTTTAGGTACCAACTCTCATAAATAGAAGCTAAGTTAGTGGAGAACCTAAGGTACAATATTTAAAAAAAAACCTTAAAAATCCTAAGTAAGTATCTTTAACCTTATTAGCTCATTGAAAATCACCCAAGAAAGGCATCTAAACTAATTTTCTTTCAGTCTTTAAAAGGCATGAATTTTTTATCCTTGTCCATTTTAGTCCCTTACCTACCACAAAGCCTATATAAGCTGGTGGCATTTGTTTATCTTAGTCCACGAAGAACTGGACACTTTTCTTTACCTATCACAAAGCCCACACAAGCTGGTGGGACCAGTTTACCTAAGTCTACAAAGAGTTGGACGCATTTTCCTACATTTTTCAAAGCCTACACAAGCTGAAGGCATCTATCTACCTCGGTCCTCAAAGAGTAGGACATTTACCTACTTTAAAGCCTTCAAAAGCTGGTGGCACCATGTTAACCTACCTTTATCCTTAAAGAGTAGGATACTTACCCACCTAAAAGCCCACAAAAGTTGGTGGCACTAGCACTACATTAACCATCTCAGTCTACAAAGAGCTAGATGTTTATCGAGTTAAAGGCCACATAAGCTCGTGGCACCATGTTAACCTACCTTAGTCCATAAAAAGTTGGACATTTATTGAGTTAAAGCCCACATAAGCTGGTGGCACCACATTAACCTACCTCAAAGCCCACACAAGCTAGTGGCATCTGCTTGGGGCTAAACCTAGGAAACAACCTAGTAGGAAGGCCAAACCTTACAAAACACATTGAATATTTTTTGCAGATATATTTGGCCTATCTTAACATAATACTCAATAGCTCTTTATTTTTTGTAGGGACACAAAACCATCATCTTACCAGAACAAAATGATGTTTGTTTGTATTTGTCCTATTCCTAACACTCAATAATGGCCAAAGAGAGGTAGCTATAGCCATCTCATTTTGTTCAAGTCAATTTTTTTGGCAACTGAAGGCATAATTGAAAGGTGATAGAATCAAAAAATAAAAAAAATAAACTTAGGGATGGTTGTCAGGTGCCATGTTGCCAAGCTCTATTAGGCGGCAGGGCACAATTGGAAATTTTTTTTTGAAAAAGTCTAAAATGCCTATGGGCCGTACTAGAGGAAAATGTAAAAAGAGGCATCAAAATGTCACTTTCTGATGGTGTCACTATAGTCATTCAAATGAGTACACCAATCAATTTCCCACTATTTTTGATCAAGTTAAGGAAAATCGAGAAGCCATAGGTATATGCAAGTTATATTGGTGTATAAATATTGGTACGAGGCCTTTACATTACTAAAAACTTAAATTTTCACATGTATCGATACAAAAGGGTTTGGTATTGATACCTAAACGTGTTATCGATACCTAGCATGTTTGTATCGATACAGACCTTAACAGTAGCTGAAGTTATGATTTTTGGCAAAATGTATTGATATATAAGCATGAGTATTGGTACAAATCCATTAGATTATTGATACAGGGCTCTAAGTTTCGAGACTGGAAATAATTTTTTGCTCTTAGTAGCGATATTCACCTTATTGTATCAATACTCATGGGTAAAAATTGCTTTGTGTATCGATACAGCATGTTTTGTATCGATACACCAAGGCATTTTTGTGACTTCAGATCTTTTTAAGCCTTTGAAAATCAGATTCAAACATGATTTTGCACTAAGCAATTGTCATAAATCATTGCAAACCTAGACTTTGGGCCTATGATCAGATTTAAACAAATATTTGAAGCCCAAACATCTAATGACAAGGGCCACTTTCATAAAATATATGATTACAAGGGGGTATGTCAGGCATATCTTCAGCTTAGCGGCTGTTGTAGCCTTTTTACCCTCTTTCTTTGCATGGCAGAACCAATAGAAAGAAGACCAACTGAGAATTGTAGCTAGAGTTATCCCCTAGTATAGGAATGAAAGATAAAAAATGCCTTTTCTTTGTCTTTTAAAAGCATTGGCTGAGCATTGCATTTACGAGGGGACTTTCAGTAATCTAAAGGAAAAAAGAGAATAACATTTTCAAGCATTCCTAAAGAGCTCTCCAACAATCTCAGAAAAGGCTCCATCTATTCCCAAGAACCCCCCGACATCTCTTGTCCCAAAACTTTCCCAAACACTATTCCATTACCTATCACCCTTAACCATCTTCCATTCTTGCAGCTCCCCCAAAACACTACTAGAAAACCTCTAAAACCTTTCAAACATTTCACTCTTAAAACACCCCACAAACAACCATATTACTAGAAAGCTTCTCCTTTTCATCCATTCTTGCTAAATAATAGAAAAAAAGAAAAAAACTAAGCTTAAAGCCACTACTTTACAAAAAGAGAAAAAGTTCAAGCTTTTTTGGTATATATTTTTTACCTTTTTAAATACATTTTTTGATTTTATTAGCTTCACCATTTTAGTGAGCTGTTTATGTTGCCATGACCATCCTAGGACTCTCACGCATTATTGTTGCCTTGGTTGTTGTAGTCCTAGGATCTTGAGGACCTTCTACATACCTTGGTACATTTGGATATGCAAATATGCCATGCTTCATTTTCATCATTATCGCAGCCTCAATTATGCATTCCTTGCCATATATCTTTTATATTCACACATTCATCTTATATTTAAATTCTCACCTAAATATGCCTCATGTATGTTCATGCATTTTCTTGTATTTTAAAGAGTCTTATGACATAAAAATGTTGTCTTGACAACTCTAACTTGCATTCCTATGTTTAAATATGTTCATGTCATTTCCACGCACCTGATTTGTCATCTTTTTTCATTTTTGTCACTCATTTCCCTGTCAAAATGTCATCTTTATGTGTTTGCATGTTTAGTCGATGTTCATCTGTGTGTGTTGTATTTTGTTCATGAAATGTTTGTCAAATTCTTGCTTGTTTCCTAAAAACTTGATTTAAAGAAAACTCCCCAAGTGAAGTTCATCTGACCTTCATTAGATAAAGGATAGCATGGATTTAAATGTTTTCATCAAATTAATCTTCCAACCTTGGGGGAAAATCAAGTATTTCAGCTTTGGATTCACGGTAACACAAGTTTAAAGATACTGGTTTTTGAAGCAAAAATGGCCCCTTTTAGTTCAAAAATATACCAAACCTTGATCTTGAGTTTAACACCTTCATAATGGCATAGTCAATGGGTTGTTTCATCATCCTAAACTACTATGGGATTATGGAATGAACGCATGATGCCCATGTCATTCATTCCCATGTGTGGTGGATGTTCGGATGTCCATAACTCAAATTTTACCTCTAAAAAACCTAAAAAATTGAATAATCCCATATTTTTCTTTAGCAGCACTATAGTCCAAATTTAAAATATCATTTTTGAACTGTAAATTATTTTTCTAATACTTTTTCCTTAATGGGCATCTAAATATCTTTCTAATAATGCCTTTTTTGTCATTGGATTATTCCAGTTGAACGCACTACAATTTTTTGAACCTTTGCTATTTGGAATCCTTGAAATCAATAAATAGTTTTCTGCTCAGGCCATTTCAACCTAATAAACAATTTTTTCAAACTTCTTGAATTTTTTCCCAAAAAGTTTGCAAAACTCCCTTTACAGAGGTGTTGTTCATGATCTAACGATCTCGAATAAGCCCAAAAAAATTTTCAAATTTTACCATGCATTTTCCCTTGCATATGCTGCTTGTGTCAAGGTAAACCTATATTCAAAAATTAATTCTACCTAGAAAGTGGTTTTCTAGGATTATTGGAATATCTTTACTTTAGACCTGATTGAGTTAACTTTCCAACGGTACCTTATTTACCCCTTAAAGCCTTTAGATGCACCTTAAATACACTCAAGAAAGTAAACAACATGATACTATCCCCTGCTTTTTAACCTAATTTTTAGAATATGCTTATAGAGATGTTCGAATGTCTCAAAGTATGTTTGATTGGTTCCCCTATGACACAAGAATTTTAGACTCAGATCCAGGCTAAGATACAAAAAAAAATAATTTCATGCCAGATATCTCTCTCCTCTATATTAAAATTTTCACTAGTGGAGATACTTTAACTCCATTGCTTCGAGGGGATACTCTAACCCCCTTTTCAACTTAAAACTTAAATTTTCGTTTCAGATCCACCTTCAGGATTCTTAATCCTTATCTTGAACCATAAAAAATTTTCATCTTTGGGGATACACTAACCCACTACTTTGAAAGGATACTCTAACCCTATTTTCATTAAAAATTCAAATTTTTTCTTTATTCCTAAATATTTTCCTAACTCTATCTTTAGGATACTGCAACCTCACCTCTCCAAGGGGATATTCCAACCCCGCTTTTACCTCAAAAAATCTAAAATTTGTTTTCTTCTGGATGGCCTTGATTATTTTGAATAAAAGTTTCTTTCATCTTTCAAATTACCATCGAATCCAAACTTGTCTTTAAATTAGCACGTTGGTTATTCTTTAATAATTGAAGACAATTATGAGATACATCATGAGTGTCCCTCCTTTTTATGTTCTTTTGTTTTTGATCGTTTGTTAATGATATTGTTATATTATCTTTCGTCTAACTAGCAAATTTGTTTTGTAGTGACAATCTTGCATTCATAATTAAAGTTCATTTTCAAAAATTTTACAAGGCGATGTTTCGTGTTGGTATCTCTCGAGTGCTTGACATGAAATATCCTAATTTTTTAAAGTCTAATTTAGGCATTGTTTTTATAAAAAGATCCTTGTGTTCTTCAATCCTCTGAGGCATATAAATGATCTACTTTTCTTTAAAAACCCGATCTATAATTTATAAATTTCATGCATTAAAGGGAATTATATCTAAATAATGAGTAAATGGGACCAATTTGACCAAGACTAAAGCGAGAAATAGTTAGTAGGTATCAATTTTAGGCGTTGTGCGGGTGTTAATCCTTCCCCTTGTGTCACCAACTCTCGAATCCAACCAATGAATATTTGGACTTTGTGGACCTTGAAATCAATGTTTTAAGTTTTGTAAATTGAAATATTGTTTTCAATAACATTTAATCTTGCCTAGCTCAAAATGATCAGTAGTGACTCCAAGTTTATGGTCACTTCGTGATGGCCATCCAAGATTAGTTGGATGAATGATTTGCCCAATGGTTTCTTTCCCCTTCATATCACATGCCCAATCCAAATCTTGACCAAGGGATAACTTAAAGGCTTAACCATACCATCATCATGCAATTTTTAAGTCACACACACTAAGCTCTTTGGATCATTTGGAGTTTTAAAAGTGGGCATGTGGCGACACTTCTCAAAAGGCTTTCATGTATTCATCATGTCTTCTTGCTTTTCTGACGACTTAATAATCATATCATCCGTGTATACTTCTATCTACTTATGCATCATGTCATGGGATTAAGTCACCATGTTCTTTGAAAGTTGTTGTGGTGTTCTTCGACCCGAAAAGCATTACCTTGCAACAAAAGGCTCCTTATTTTTACAAATGTGATTTTTTCAATGTCTTTAGTTTTGATCTTATTATACCTCGAGAACCCATCTATGAAGAAAAATATAGAATTATTCATAGTATTATCCACCAATGAGTCAATAGTGGAAGGGGAAAATTATCCCTCGAGCTTGCTAAATTTAAATCTCAATAATCAACAAACATCATGACCTTTCCATGTTTTTTCAAGATCAAGATGATGTTGAGAATCCGATCTAGGTACTTTGCCAACTCAAAGAATCTGTCCTCGAACTACTTTATTTACTTCCTCTTTAATCTTTAGAAGCACTTCTAGCTTCATCTTTCTTAACTTTTGCTAGATTGGTTTGCATTCTGGTCTAAGAGGAAGTCTATGAACCATGATGTTTGTATCCAACCTTAGCATATCCTGGTAAGACCATGCAAATACATCTTTAAACTCCTAAAGTGGAATTATCAATTCTTTTTTAGTGGAAGATGATATAACACTCCTATTCTAATATCCTTTTTATTGTTTTCATACCTAAATTGATGATTTTAATCGACTCCACATAAGCATTATTTTCCTATCTTCTTGCTTAATTAGTTTGAATAGATCAGGGGGCAAGGCATAGTCATTAGCATATCTTTCAGAGTCAACTTTAATTAGGCAAAATATTATTTCAAAATCAATCTTTACGTTATTGGCAAGATTGTTCACACTTCTTTCATCATGGGATCTTAAAAGGTAAGAAAAAGAAAGTATCAGTAAAAGAATAATGTATGTAGTTCAAAGGCTAATTGTAAATAATGAAGGTAATGAAAGTGTTAGTATGAAAAAAAGATGAAACTTAAATGATTGAAAAATGCTTCATGCTTTGCCATTAAAGAAAATGATAATTAACATAGTAAGCCCATTATAAAAGGATCATTAAACGTCTTTAGGCAAAAACAAATAATAAGAGCTATTGGAATTACTTCGAGATTGGACTAAATTCTATAGTACATTTAACTGTGATCTAATTCATTACAATAAATCTGGGAGGGCATGGTCAAATTTCATGATCACCTTCCAAATTCTCATTATCTTTTTCAACCACTCCTTTTGATGATTACATTACATCCTCGGACATCACTTTGTCTACTCCTAGGTTAATAATACCTCTAGGATAGAAAATATCCATCAAAGAGTGTTTGATGCTTGAATTCTACTTTAATCCTTACCTTAATATTGGGCCAAACTCCTTTCTTTGTTCTTATCCCTAACTCTCTCTTTTGGTGCTTTTCTTTCTTAAACATAAGCTCATGCTTTCCTTTCTTCTCGATGACATGAGGTATTCTTTGTAAATACTCATTTTATTTGCTTTGGCCCCTTTGCCACCATGGGTTATAGGTCCATACATGTGTTTTTTAATAATCGAGGCTTAGGAAGTTTGAATCTTTTATCAAGGAAAATGGCATCTGCATTCAAAGGATTAAAAGGAACGCTTTTTGACTTTGGTCTTAGCTTTTATTTAAGGGGAACTCTAGGCTCATGCTTATCGGAGTAGAATTCATGTGCTACTCTAGGCCTTAGCCTTCACAAACTCTAGGCCACAAGTGACACAAGCATCATGCCACTAATGGTGGTCCATATGGATGATTGTTGGAGCTTTTATGAGCTCCAATGGTTCTTCGGTGTTTGCTAGAAGGCTTTGAGAGTCTTAACCAAAAGGTAGAATTATTGTGATCTTATGTTTAGTGATGTCTAGCCTCATGCACAAGTAACATTTAAAAATTCATGAAGTATCATCAAGTACGCAACAAAAAAAGTAAACATAGAAAAGTCAAACCTTTTATAGATTTCTTAGGGAGGGTTTTACATGTGGTTGTTGCCACATACCCCTTTTTATTCTTTTCTCTAAATGATTTGCAGTGGGCTCGCACACTTGAAAGATATCTGTGGTAGTGTGGTTGAGCCTTTGAGTTATCCTTCAGTAAAGATTTGGATTAAGCATGATAATAGGAAGGGGAAAAAATTGTCGAATGAGTTGCTTATCCAACTAGTCTTGGAAAGTTACTGTAAAGTAACTGCAAATTTAGAGTCGCCATTGATCATTTCAGGCTAGGCATAACCGAATGCCTATTGAAAACATTCTAAGTTACAAAACTCAAAACATTAACTTCAAGGTTTAAAATGTCCAGAGATTCATTTGTTTGGTTTAGGAGTTAGTTATATGTGGGGAAGTATTAGCACCCCCATCACACTCGACATTGGTACTTGTTAACCATGTCCCACTTTGATTTTAGTTTAATCAATTTCATTTGCTCGTTATTTAGATATAATCCCTTTTTATGCATGAAGTTTTATGGAAAATGTAAATCCAAGTCTTCTAAAAAAATTTATATCACCTATGTGCCATGGAGGCATAAAGAGCATATGGATTTTTTTAAAAATAATTTTTGAATTAGGTACTGGAGAGATACCGACATAGAAGATTGCTTTGTAGGATTTTCAAAAACAAAATTTAAAAGTGAATATGCGACAATCACTATAAAAGGGAAATTTGTTAGAAGGATGACAAAGAAAATAATAATTTCACAAACAGATAATTACAAAAAAAATGAAAAAAATAAGGGATGATAGAAAGGTATCTCGTAATTGTCTTTGATTATTAAAAAATAACTGGGATGATAATTTGGAGACATGTTTGGATTCAGTGATAATTTGAGGGACAAAAAAATGTTTTAGTTGAGCTAATCTGGGGTATCCGAAAGGGTGTATCCCCTTAGAGAGGTAGGGCTGGAGTGTCCTCGAAGACCAAGATTTTAATATTTTAAGAAAATAATTAGGATCTCAAATAAATTCAAGAGAAAAAATTGACATTTGTGAAAAACGTGGTTGGAGTATCCTTTCAGAGTGACGGGGTTAGAGTATCCCAAGAATGTAAATTTTTGGATGATTTAAGAATATAATTAGAAATCTTGAAAGAATTTGAGAAAGAAATTGTCATTTTTGTGAAAGACGGGTTTAGAGTATCTTTTTGGAGTGATGGGGTTAAAGTATCCCAAGAATGAAAATGATTATCTTAAAAAAAGGTATTTTGAGATTAGAAAATTAATCGAAAAAAATATTTTTGTCTTAAGCTTTGGTCCAGGCCTAAAGGATTTGTGTAGTAGGGGAACCAATTGAATGCATATCAAGACATTCGAACGTCTCTATTAAGGCCTTTCCAGAATTGGGTTAAAATAGGGGACAACATCGCATTATCTCCTGTCCTGAATTTATTTTGAGTTCATCCGAAGTAAAAGCATCTGGCTTTTTGAGGACTAAAAAGATATGAGTTTGGGTGCTTTCCATGGAAGGTTTTTTCAATTTATGCATTCATGAGATAAGGGATTCTTACCTAAAGCCTTTCAAGGCTTTTTGAAAATATGAATTTCTACTTGAAGTTTTGCTTAATTTTGGCTTCTAAAAGTAGGAATTCATACTCGAAGAATGTTAGTTATTGTATAAGTGGTGCATGATGATGGAAATACATACTTCATTGATGCAAAAGTGATGATTTTAAAAATCTCACCTAACTATTGATTTTTTTGGCCTTTTCGATCATCTAATCTAGTATGAGTTTGATTGGGTGGCTTTTTGCCGTAGGGTTTGTCAATCTTGCTCTAGATTTCTAGAGGCTTTAAATTTTAAGGTCGTTTTTGGAATGTATGAGCGGTTCATGATTATGAAGAGATGGACTTAAGCTTGATGGCCTATGTTTGGGGATTTTTATTGCAATGAGTTTGGTGGGTGTGAAGGATTCCTCTTTGCTAATTATGATTTAAAAGTTGTCATTGGTGGTCTAGATGGAATATTCTAAATTTTGATTGTTAAGTTGATAGCTTGCAACAAACTTTGGCCCTTTATCTTTAGGCTAGGATTTACTGGGAGAAGGTTTTGAGCATGCTTTTAGGATATAGGGCCCAAAGGCAAGATCGACTATGTTCCATTGATTTATCAAGCATTATCAATTAAATGATAAACATTATGTAACATGGGATGCAGGGATTATAAAGACTTTTAAGAAATAATATAATGTATTTCATTCAAAAGAAAGAAAGTATAACTTATTACGAATTATAGGATCACAAAATTTTAAGACATAAAAGAGTTTAGAAAAGTTTTCCTAGCTACTTAGCCCCTGATGCTAATGACATAAGCCTTCCACTGAGTGTCTTTGAAAATCTTTCTCAAGCAGTTAATCCTTCTGGTGTTGGTTGACTTACAAGAAAATTCTTCAAATTTCCCTATGATAGAAAGAAGGCCTTGAGGTTAGGTAGTTCCAATTTTTTAGGTGTAGACAAGAATGGCATTGGCATAGAATAGGTGAATTAGGTTATGATTTGATGTCTTCATCAGGGTTGCTAGTGTAGGGTAAGCCGATTCTAGTCTAGGCTGGTGGTAGTTTGGCTTGATTTGGTTTGACTAAAAGGGAGTTAGGTCACTTAAGCAGCCTTTTTGAGTTTTCAACTTAATTTGGTTTATTTTTCTTGATGCATTTTTGGGTTTTCATTTGAAGTTTTTCTTTTTTTTTTGTTTTTTTTAAAATAGGAAAAACAAAAGGAGGATAGGATGGATTTTTAGGTTTTTATCCTAGGATCCTATCAAGCAGAGTATTTCTTAATAGAATCAAAGTTCAAGGGGTGGGTAAGTTGAGACCATCCATCTTGTTAAGATTAGGGCTCTTTTAAAAAATATGTGCTTTACCATGTACGACCCTTCTTAATTAGAGGTCCATTTTCCTCGAGCATCTTTATGGATAGAAAGAATTTATTTATCTACCAAGTCACTTTCTTAAAATTGATAAGGATGGACCTTTTCGTCATGGGCTCTCATCGTGCACTTTTGATACATTTACTCCTGACAGATGGCCGTGATTCTTTTCTCTTCGATGAGATTGAGCTACTTATATCAGTTTTTGACTCATTTGACCTCTTCAAGTTATGATTCCATTAGGACTCTAACTGGGGGGATTTTAGCCTTAATAGATAGGACAACCTCAATGTTGTAGACTAAGGAAAAAGGGATAGCACCCATAGAAGTTTGTACCACTATGCTATAGGCATGTAACGCAAAAGGTAACTTTTTGTGCCAATTTTTTTACATCTTAGCGATCTTTTCAACTCTGTTTCAACTTCCCCATTCATTTTCAGGCAATACGGGAGGAAACTATTATGTTGATACTTGAATTAGGAATAGATTGCTTATATCCTTTTATTTTTAGGTTGCCTGCATTATCAATAATGATTTGCTCGTGAAGACCATATCCATAAATGATGTTTCATTTCACAAATTTGCATATAGTAGATCTACTGACATTGGCATAAGAAGCTGTCTCTACCCTCTAGGTGAAATAATTAATAGCGACCAAAATGAACTGGTGCTTATTAAAAGCCTGAGGGGTAATCAGTCTGATCATCTCCATGCCTTATATGGAAAAAAGCCATGGAGCCATCATAACATGTATAGGTGTCGATGAGACATGCATTTTGTCTACGTAGATTTGGCAATTGTGGCACTTTTGAGCATAGTTAATGCAATCTTTTTCAAGGGTCAACCAATATTATCCGGATCACGTAACTTTTTTTTAGCATTTGGTGTCTATTAGCATGCGTATCATAGATTCCTTTATGGACTTTTTTAAGAATTTTTTTGTCTTCGGAGGCATCCATGCATTGAAGTAGTACCTGATCCCAACCTTTCTTAAACAAAATTTTGCAATCCAAATTGAAGTTTACAGCTATCTTTTGGATGATTTTCTTGTTAGTTTTAGTAGTGAAGTTGGGGAATTACTAATTCTTGATGTACTAAAAGATGTGAAGATACCATGGCAGGCCATCCTTCTCTTCTTCAACATTTTGACAATGTGTCGAAGCTGTATAGATACTCATCTGAATAGGAGCAACATTTGATTCTTGATTGACTTTGAGCATGGATGACAAGGTGGCCAAGGCGTCAGTAATTCAGTTCTCTTCTTGAGGTAAATGTTGAAAGGTAATATCATCAAACTCTCTTTTGAGTTTCAAGATTAGATTCTAATAATGAATTAGTTTAGCATCATGTATTTGGCATTCCCCTTTTAGTTGGTAGATGACGATGGCTAAATCTCCAAATAATTACAATGTTTGGATGCCCTTCTCAATGGCTACTTGGAGTCCCTTGACACAGGCGTTATATTTAACTATATTGTTAGTGCTATTGAAGTTCAATCTTGTAGTAAAAGGGTAGTGGCTTCCATCAAGAGAGATCAAATTCCCTTAATTCCATGCCCTTAAGCATTCAAAGCTCTATCAAACTGTATTTTCTAAGACGAACTGCACTCGATAGTGTTCCCTACTTTAGATATGCACATCAAGTCTTCATCAAAAAATTCAAAGTCTAAAGGCTGATAGTCATTTGTTGGTCAGCATGCCAAAAAGTCTGCTATTATGCTATCCTTGATGACTTTCTGATTCACATACACGATGTCAAACTCAAAAAGCAAGACTTGCTACCTAGTTAATCTGCTTGACAAGGCATAAGGTTCTCATAATTACTTAATGTGATCGAGTCTGGCAATTAACCATATGGTATCATATCACATGTATTGTATTAATTTTTGGGTTATCCAAGCAAGAGCGAAACATAGCTTTTCTACTGTTGAAAAGGTATTTTTGCACTCTGTGAACTTCTTGCTCAAGTAATAGATAGCCTATTCCTTCTTGCCTAACTCATCATGTTGACTAAATAAATAGCCCATTAACTTGTCAAAAACTGATAGATACAGGATTAAAAGTCGACTGGGCACTGGTGGCATAAGTATTCGAGGATTAGAAAGATAGTTTTAACCTTATCGAAGGCTTCTTGGCATTCTTCATTCTATTCTTCAAGATTTGTTTTCATAATAGCCAAAAGATTGGATCCTAGTTATTGGTCAGCTGAGATATATATCAACCTATATAGTTCAATCTTCCCAAGAAACTCCTTATTTTTTTTAAGTTTGAGGTGGCGGCAAATTTTATATGGCCTTGACCTTGTTGAGATCAACTTTTATTCTTTTTTTGCTTACAATAAAGCCTAATAGTTTGCCAGATGTTACACCAAATGTGCATTTTATGGGATTTAACTTGAGTTGGTATTTTTGAAGTAGTTTGAAGAGTTTTTGCAAATTAGCCACACATTCACTCACCTTTGGTGATTTGGCGATCATGTCATCCACATAGACCTTGATTTTTTTATGTATGAGATCATGGAACAATGTTACCATCACCTTTTGGTAGGTTGCCCTAGCGTTCTTGAGTGCAAAGGGCATCACTTTTTCTCTATGTCTTCAGCTACCATTTTTGATTTGGTTATAACTCGAAAATCCATCCATGACAGAAAATAATGCATTTTGGGCAATGTTGTCTACTAGGGCAATGATATGGGGCAAAGGGAAATATCTTTTGGGTTGGCTCAGTTTAGATCCTTATAATCTACACACATCCATACCTTACCATCCTTTTTAGGAACTAAGACCATATTGGTTACCCATTCAAGATATTTGGCCACTTCAAGAAATCTTGTTTTAAATTGCTTTTTCAATTCTTTTTTTATCTTCAAAAGCATTTAAGGTTTCATCTTTTTAAGCTTTTGTTCTAGGGCTTGTACTCAGGTTTGAAGGGAAGCTTATGGTCCACAATGTTAGTGTCTGATCCAGGCATGTCCTGGTAGGACCAAGCAAACATATCTCTATATTCTTGGAGGAGACGTATTAGTTTGGCTCGACTTGATGGTTTTATAAAGGTCTCAATTTTGACTTCTTTCTGATCTTTTTTTGTTCCAAGGTTTATGGTTTTAGCTAGTTTTTCATGAGGCAATATTTATTTTTCTTCATATTCAATTAGTCTCAACAAGTCTAGAGGTATGGTGTTCTCTTAAAAATTCTCTTTAAACTCAGCCTTATCGGTATAGATTGGTTACTCAAAATTGATTTTTGAAGTTACAGTGTGAATATTCATGTCACCTTTATTGGGATACCTAAAAATATTGAAAAAGAACAATATAGGCAAAAAAAAAATGTAGATAAAGGTTTAAGAATTAGTAAGAACTATAAACACAAAAGATGAAATGCATAATGCTTAATCATTTCAAAAATGCCTTACAAGGGATCCTACAATGCTTTTAGGCAGAAGCATGTAGGTTTGGCTCACAGCATTAATTTGGACTAGAGTTGAACGATATAGGAATCTCAGTTTCAGTCCAAACACTAAGAACAAATCCTATGCACAGACCAGTCTCTTAATTTATCATTGACATCTTTGGCTCATCAGTTGCATTGATAGAGAGATCCTTAAACATCTTATTCAGTATAAGCATAACATTAACGAAGACAATATTCACATGTTCTCCTTAGTGGAAATTTTCTCAAAGCGGTAGAGATATCATTGGTTTATATCCTGCACTTATCCTAACAAATGAGCCATCTTTTTATAACGAGTCTTTTGAGCTTGTTTTCTTTTTTTTTTTTTTGTGCACTGAGCTTAAATCATAACTCTCATTTGTGATCTGGTCGATGAATTTTAAGGCTTTAGTAATCCTTTAAAGGTGCTGTTGGCTTGGGCACCTTTACATATAGTTAACTTTAGACTGATATAAGTGCTCTTCGATAGGTAAGGGTCAACCATTGAGAACTTTTCCATGAATAAGTGGCGTTGACAAACTCAAAGGATTGACATAGGGATTATGGAATATCTTCATCGGGTTTAAGGTATAAGGCATCTATTGAGGTTGCTATAATATTATTTTTTCTCTTCAAATACTGATGACTTTATTCTTAATGATGAATTTCAACTTCTAATGCAACGATGATGGCACTACCCTCGTAGAGTGAATACTAGGTCTCTCAATAGGCAATTGTATGACAAACCAATATCCATCACATGAAAGTCTACTTTATAAGTGCATAGGCCAATTTAAAGTGGAATGGTGATGTTTCCTACAATATCTCTATAAGTTCCATCGAATGCTCACACCACTGTGCCATTATTTTAGATTTGAGATGAGTCAATAAGGAGCTTGTTCAAGCATGATACGGGTATTACATTTAGAGCTGACCCATTATCAATGAGCATCTTGGGCATTGCAGTATGTGGTGATGTGAAGAACCTTATAGTTTTCTCTTTTTTCATGAAGAATTTCATCATTGCTGAAAGATATGTAATTGCCAGTACTGATGTTACTTACTAGGCGATCCAATTGACCAATAGAGATGTTGGGAGGGACATAGGCCTTATTCAAAACCTTGAAGACAACATGCCTATAAGCTTCAGAGTTTAACAACTGTGACGACACAGATATCTTGGTGGGTTGCTTGTCCAATCGATCAATGATGATGTATTCATTGTGCTACATGAACTTAAAGAATTTTGAAGCTTTTTTCTCATTTACTAGCTCTTTGATAGCTATCGAATTAGAGTCTTTGGTTGCAGGCTTCTATACTTAAGGAATGGCTGTAGAGTCTTTTTGCTAAATTTCACTTCTCAATGTTGCTTGGGTGTAACATCCGCCACTCTGAGTTAGGTGGCTTACCCTTGAAAGATCGATGTTTGTAGCTTGCTGACTTGATTCATCAGTGATCAAAGTTATGCTTTTAGAATTCTAAGAAACCACTTTATTATTCTTATAAGGGAAAAGGGATGGAAGTTGAACAATCATCTTTAGCATGGGCTGAATAGATGCAACTTTGTTTCTTGGTCGATGGTTAAACAATACCAGTGGTTTTCCAACACATAAACATGATTATTCCTCTTCCTTTTGGTTGCATTGATAGATGGTACAGTGTTTGCAAACTTGGTATAGAAGGCTTGCCTTTCATCATAGAATTTGATTTACCTTTTTTCATCATCCTTTGAACCATAGCGCATAACTCTTTACACGTTTAAAAAGTGTGGCCTTAGACAATGTGGAAATCATAGAAGTCATTGATTCTTTCCTCTTTCTTTTAGCCCCATTAAGCAATTTTGCTTGTACCAGGACCAAATTCATTGGCATTGTGACCTCCTTTATCTTTTCTACAATCTCGTAGTTCTCTTGAATGGCCATTCTTTCTATATCAGATTTAGTATAAACTTCTGATGAACTACCTTTAACACTATATTTTGCCTTTTGCCTAACCTCAACATTTTTTCCTTTGCCCTTGAGGGCATTTCTTTTGTCTGGTTCACTTTTCATGGCTTTATCAGTTATTCCACATAATATGATTGCATCTGCATAGTTTTTCAGGCTAGTCTTTACTGTCTTTTCGTAGTAAGGGGCTTGTGATATGCTAATGATCATCATATCTTTTTTTTGTCAATAAAGGATGAATCTGGGCGGCCTTTTTCATCCATCTCAAAGTATACTGCCTGAAGCTTTGGTCAACTTTCTTTTTCAATCTCATGAAAGAAAGTCAATTTGAGATCCAGTCATTAATAGTTCTCTCCTCATAGACAAATCGATGTATTCTTCCTACTACTCATAGAATTTAATCTTGGACTAGTCATCGTCACTTGTATCATTTTTAAGAACGATGGGTAGTGCTAAAGAACATGCTTTGATTGCAATTATAGCAGGATGGTTTAGTGACTTTTATATTTTGGTTTTTAATGTCTGGCAATATTCTAACTTTCACAAAGGCTCGCCAAACCATGCTTATTGGGGTTTTGACTTTTCTAATACTTCTTTTGACCCAATAACCTTTTCCATCTATTATTGCATTCATTCTCGGTTTTGCATGGTTAGGAAGTGGATTGGCTTTGACATTTGGTCCAAGCCCTTATTCGACCATGATTGCACTTTTTCTAGCAGACCCATACTTTTCTTTTAAATAAGTTGTAATTTTTAATAGAGTGACCTTATGCTTTGACATGGTGCTCACAATAGGCATTCTTATTGTACCATGAGGGATATGGTGATGATCTTGGGTTTTTGAATATTAGGGCCACTAGTTGACCTGCTGATAGACAAGGATAAATCTCTTTGTATAAGTAAAGGAATGGCAAAAAGTGCTCCTTTTCTTGGGTGCTTTTTCATTGTTTAGAGTTTTTACATTGTTCACATTTAGGATTGTGCACTCTGGGTTGCATTTTGAATGGTATTTAGTGCAATCCTCATTGTTCGAACAAACTCAGTAGAATGAACTAGTTATGGTGTTGGTGAATAAGGGTTAAGACTTGGATTTAACATGTTCAAGAGGTCTATAGCCTGCTCTAACAACATTTATGTCCTTCTCTTCACCCTTATTTGTTGGCATCTTGATTGACTTGGATGATTACCTAACAGATTTCTTACCACTTTTGATTGCATTATCCATCATATCACTCATTATAACCATATCGATGAAATTCTTCATGGCATTTCCATCAAACATATCATAGTAAGAAGCTTGCTGGCCACCAATAAACATGTCTGCCATTTCTTTTTGGTCCTTTCTCCACCTCTGAACACATTGGTTGGAGCTCTCAAAGGCTTTCTTTTCCATGTTCATGAGGGAAAGACAATTTGAGGCCCAATCAGACACATGCTTATATTGATCAAGGAACGTGCGAGCCAAACCTACCCATGTCTGATTTTTGTAAGGTCAAGCCCTATATACCATCAAATAGTTTCCCTAGTTAGACTTCTAAAAGCAATAAATCAATAGCTTTTAATTCTCCTTATACCCAACCATTGTATGATAATACATGCGAAGGTGTGCCATAGAGTCAGTAGAGCCATTGCATTTTTTAAAATCTATCATTTTGAATTTAGCCAAGATGACAAGACTGGAAACCAATCCTAAAGATTTTCCATCTGCAATCCTAAATTTGTCATTTTCTTCGACAACTTGAAGGTTATTTTTCAATGATTGATTCTTTCTTAAGCTTTCATCATTTTTCATGGACAGCTTTGCTTTTCTTGCTCCATTTGCTCCTCAAGGTTTAGGACTATAGGCCTTGTCGGTGAAGAGCCAGCACCTTAAAGTCCTTGGACTAGACGGGATGCTACTTCTTGGTTAATGTAAATGAATGGCTAAGTTAATGGGATATTTGTTACCAAGGATGTTGTGCATGTAATACCCCTTTTAAGTATTGGTGGCTTTAGTATCACCATTCAAGTTGCTTTTGAGATTAGTTAATTCCTTTCTTGCAATGACTATGCTTGTTTGCCCTTTTTCCTTTAAAGCCTCGGACAACAACTTGATTAATTCGGTAATTTGAGCTTGGAGTTCCTCATTCTTATAGAGTGACTATGCTTGAGACTTCTTATACATAGGTTTGAGTCGATCAATGCAAGATTGGTGATCATTCTCCATTATTTTCCTATGATTGCAAGTGTTAATAGATGATGAATCATAGATTCCATGTTTTAAAGCACCTTCACTTTAGATTATTATCGAATTAGATTTTTATTATGTGTCATGAGCATGTTTAATTAGATGAAGATAAGAATGCAATTAGATGACAGTTAACATGAATGCATAAAGCAATAAAAGAATTACATTAGTCATGCACATGCACATAGGTAATCAGACTTATGGAGCAGCTTCATCAGCAATAAAATATACCTATTACACCTGAAACATTGGAGAATGATTGACACGGTCACATCACTTACTCATATATTCCATATACAATAGTTTTTTTTTCAAGGGTTTTGATGGGCAGGATGCCACATGCCAATGATTGAGCTTTGTCCATCATGTTCTCGGTCTCCAACTGAGCTACCTGAATTTGCTTGGTGAGATGGTGATGATTGTCCTAATAGTTTTGGCGTATGTGATCAAGCTCTTGAAGCCATTCTTGCTCCCGCTATTTAGAGGCTCTTACTAGTTCATCAACTTAGTCTTGGTGAGCTTGAAGCGAATGCTCTAAATCTTGAACTCTAAGTGCTAGAGTCTCATTCTCAGCCTAGTTTGCTCTCAAATCCCTGACAGCCATCAATTCCTCTTTTGGTAAGTTAATGTAAGGGCCTATGTTCTAATAAGCTTTCCCTATTGACCTTTGCCACTTCTCACCATCGATGTAGTTCTTTTTTAAGTGTAGCAATTTTTACTTTCCATTCAACTGATAACTTACCAAGGTATTGAGACTTGCGTGCTTTGTTAAGGGCCATATAGTTTTTCCTTAAACTCTCAAAATCCTACTTGAGACAAATTTTTTTGACCATGTAGTTCATTTTGTCATCCCAAAGATAGAGGTCTATTTCCAATTAACTTTTTCTTCTTTTAATTAGTGATTTCCTTAGTGAAAGTCACCATTTCATGTTAGAATTCTCATTTAAGTAATTCAATCCCAGAGGGAAATTCATCAACAGGTATTTGTGATGTTCCAATGCTAAATAAAGGCAAAGCATCATTAATGGAATGGATCCTCCGCTTACCATATCTTGGAGCCCTACTTCTTCCACTCCAATATTCTCCATGCAGCAAGTTTGTTTCCAAACATGGAAAGCTAGCAAAACTTTTAACTTGTAATCATACTTAACATAATCCCTTGAGCGACACACAACTATAATCTCCACATCGGTATATGATTGTCTATGGTGAAAACCAAGGACCCTTCCATATCACCTCTTCCCCTTCAAGATTTTGGAACTGCTAGATCCATTGTTCCTTAGACTTTCTTTGGGGCCATTCCTTCTTAAGGACCCTGGAGACAGGGTTGAAATTAGGCAAGAAGTTGTGTGAAACTGTCATCACTTTGAGGAAAAGTGATTGATAAGCCAAATGTGCAGAAGTGGTAAACATCTGATGAAATAACCCTTCCCTATTTTCTTGCAAATACTAAAAGCTCGAATAGTTTCTTCAATGATAATGGGTGTAGGATTAATGTTGCAACACAATCAAGAAAAGAGATCTGCTATCGTTGTTTCAACATAACCTAATGTCTTTGGGAATATAACTAGACCATATATTGCTAAAACATAGATGTCTTGGATTGTTTGGATGTTAATAATATTCGCCATCGCTTCATTTAAATTAGCCCTTAAAATGCACTCACTATTCACATCTTGATATGGCTTTCGATCTAGGACTTCATTGCCCTGAGGATCTAAGCTAATCTTTGAAAGTTGGAGGGTATAAAGTCTCGTAATATATTCTATCAGCTTCAGCCCTCTGAATATTGAGTAACGAGGTATATTCATCGACTATAGGGACCAAATCTTCATGATTGAAAGTGAAGCATCAATATGCTGAGTTCCAAAATTGAGATGCTACTTGCAATGTACTAACATCTAAATGGGCTTATAGTAAAAAGGCCATATCTTTGTATCTCTTAAGGAATAATTCTCTTTCGTTAGTGTTCTAACTAGTCCATATATGCTTCAGATCTTTCCATTCATTTAGACAGTGCCTTATTATGATCCTTACATGCATTTTTGAAACATACTTGGGTTTT
>JBBYHO010183776.1:19435-36967 GCA_038382025.1 Adansonia gregorii | reverse complement strand
TAAGAAATAAATATGCATCAATGTTTTGTAACACAAAATCATGAAAATAAACATAAATAAATATCATCAAGTTTAAATACAAAAATAAAATGACAAAAAAATGAATATATAAATATGTAGATCAACATATTAACATGAAAATATCAAGGAGAACAATATAACCATAAACATATACATTCAACAAAATTAATATCTCATCAAAAACAACAATATTTCAAAAAAAATAAATATATCAACAAATATATAGGAAATTGATCATTGTCAACATGTTAGCTTTTCAACATGGATAAAATCCATGAGCTTAACATGATTTTGACTCATATTAAAGAAAAAATGATAGATGTAAGCAAAAATTGCAAAATTTCTAGATGAAATTACCTTGAAAAGCTTTTAAACTTAAAATTTCTTGAAAATTTCTATGAAAAATGGTTAAATTTTGAAAATGGAAAGCCTTTTGTTTGAGAGAATATTTGTCTTTTATTTTTTTCTTCGGTGGTGGACGGCAAGAATGGTGTTTTTTAATCCCTTTTGCCATGAGGTTCAATCCATAATTTCTTTATTTTCTTATTTTTTATTTGATTTGTTTGAGATATGATTTCATTTTTGACGACTTGATTGCATTTAAATTTATAATTCTTGTCTCCTCTGATGTCATGCATTACATCATTGATTTGTATAGATATTTTAAGTGATATTTATATACCGCAAAAATTAATTATAAGAACTAAATTGTAAAAATTTAAAACTATGTATTTACAACAAAATCTCATATGATCAATTTAACTTAATCTAATGATAAAAATGGTTTTTTATGTACAAGACAAAATATTAAAAATAGAAAACTCATAAAATTTTATTAGAAAAATCACTACCAAGAAAACTTATTATATAAAAAATGTAAAACTCATAAAATAAATTAAATTTTTACAACCTAATTTAATTAGGATTAAAAATATAATATTTAAAGAATTTTAAAAATTATGAACTCTGAAAAATCCTATTAAAGAAATTTACAGAGTAGAAACTCTATATTTTGGTAATAGAAAAAATTCTAAAACTCATAAAATAAATTAAATTTTTTAAAACTAATTTAATATAAATCAAATAATAATATTTTAAAAATTTTAAAAATTATAAATTGAGAAAACTGCTTCCAAAATTTTATGAAGTAAAAAACTTCCTATTTTTAGAAACAGAAGAAATTATAAAAGAAAATGCGAAACTCATAAAATAAAATAATTTTTGAAAAACTAATTTAATATGAATTGAAAAAATTAATATTTAAAGAATTTTAAAATTTATAAACTCAGAAAAATCCTACAAAAAAATTTACGAGTAAAAAACTCCATATCTCGATAACAAAAAAAATTCTAAAACTAATAAAATAAATTAAAATTTTTAAAACTTATTTAATATGAATTAAATAATAATATTTAAAAAATGTTTAAAAATTACAAACTAAGAAAGATCCTCCCAAAAAAATTACGAAGTAAAAAAACTTTGTATTTTGAAAATAGAAGAATTTTAAAGGAAAGATACAAACTGATAAAAATTAAAAGAATTTTCCTAAACTAATATAATATGAATCAAATAATAATATTTTAAGAATTTTAAAAATTATAAACTAAGAAAAATCTATTCAAAAAAATTTACTGTATAGAAAATTCATATTTTGGAAATGGGAAGAAAATGTAAAACCTTAAAATAAAATGAATTTTTAAACAATTGATTTAATGGTAATTAAATGCAAATTTTTAAAAAATTTTGAAATTGAAAACTTGAGAAAATTCCATCATAAAATTTTACAGATAAATGAAAGCTTATTTTTAGAGTCGAGAAAATTTTAAAGAATCCATTAAAAATTATATAAAAATTAATTAAATAAAACATATTATCCGAAATACTAATTTACAAAATCGTATAGATAAGAAATAATAATTTTATCAAGAAAATGTTACGAGTATAAAACTCCCAAACTATGAAAAATTCAAAATTAGTCACAAAAATGTACCACCTGACTCCTTATGGTATAAAATGCCAATATGAATTTTTCCTTGAATATTTCTGATTTTTTAGAGTACATATCGGCATAAATACCATACAATTATCGATATAATTATACGAAGGTTAACTTTCAAGTTTAATGAAAAATTCTCTAAAAATGAAAAATTTAACCGCGATATTGTTCGCAAAAACAAATTCTCAAAATTTTGACCAGAAAAGATAAAAATGATTTTTCGCTTAAATATTCATCCTATTATATCCAAAATTAGATATCAAAGTGTGATTCTTTTTTATCACGTGAACTTATGCCATTTAACTATGAATAAAAAGGTTTCGAGAATGTCTAATTCATCTAAGAAATATCATTTCTAATAAAGGTTGCCGTTAAGTCCTCAATCTTGGATATTCAAGATTATTAAAAAAGAAAAAAAGAGACCCGGATGAAATTAGGTGTCTACAGCTACCCCTCTTTAACCGTTGCTGAGAATTAGGAATAAGGCAAAGACTAAATAGACATTATTTCACTTGGGTCATTAAGATGTGTGAAAAATAATCAAAACTAATAATTAACATAAAAGCTAATCAGCACAAAAGAAAAGCCTTGAATTAAAATGATGACTAGGGTAAAACCTAAGCTATCAGGGATTAACAAGACGAAACTGATAAGTCAACAAGGATAATAGGTTGATCGGGATAAAACTGATAAGTCAATGAAGATAAGAAATTGATCTGGACAAAATCAACAAGTTAACAGATAAAAGGGTTGACTGCCCGACAAGTCAACAAGGATAGAAGGTTGATCAGAACAGAGCCAACAAGTAAACAAGGATAAAAAAGGTTGACTAGGATAAAGTTGATAAGTCAATAGGGATAAAAAGTTGACAAAACAAAGTTGACAAGTCAACAAGGATAAATAGGGTTAACGAGATAAAGCTGACAAGTCAATAGAGATAAACGGGGTTAACTGGAACAAAACCAACAAGTCAACAAGGATAAAAAGGTTCACTGGGATAAAGTCAACAACACAATAGGGATAAAAAGTTGATCGAGATAAAGTTAACAAGTCAACAGAGAGAAAAAGTTGATCGAGATAAAGCTGACAATTTAATTAGGATAAACAGGTTGATTGGGAGAAAGCAGGCAAGTCAATAAGGGTAAAAGGGTTGATTCGGACAAAGACAGATTAAAATGGAGAAAAGATTGATCAAGACAAAGCTGACAAGCCAACAGAAAGAAAAGGTTAATCAAGATAAAGTTGACGAGTCAATAGAAGTAAAAGGGTTGACTAGGATAAAGCTGACAAGTCAATAAGGAAAGGTTGATTAAGATAAGGTCGACAAATCTATAGGGAGAAAAGGTTGATCGAGATAAACCAGTCAGTAGGGAGAAAAGGTGATTGGGACAAAGCTAACAAATCAACACAGAGAAAAGATTAACTAAGATAGAGCTGACAAGTCAATAGGGATAAACGGAGTTGAATGGGATAAAATCAACAGGTTAACAAGGATAAAAGGGTTGATTGGGACAAAGCTGACAAGTTAACAAAAAGAAAAACTTTCACTAGGACAAAGTCGACAACTCAGCGGGGAAAAAAGGTTGATTGGAAAAAAGTTGATAAGTCAATAGTGAGAAAAAATTGGCCAGGACAAAGCCAACAAGTCAACAGGAATAAAAAGGTTGACTGAGACAAAGTTGATAAGTCAACAGGGAGAAAAAGTTGACCGAGACAGAGCAATAAGTCAACAAGGATAAAAAGGTTGATTAGGATAAAGCTGACAAGTCAACAGGGATTACTAAAGTCAACTAGGAAAAAGCCGACAAGTCAACAGGGATAAAAGGGTTGACTGGGACAAAGCCAATAAGTCAATAAATGAAAAAGGTTTGGGATAGCATTTGATGTTTGGTCAATTTGTAAAGATAAGGGACTTACCTTTCAATTTTGAGGTAATAAGCGTGATTGTTGCTTTCCTTCTACATCACACTTACCTTTCTTGTAAATTATTATATGCAAATGCATGCATAGTGCATATGATGACTTGACTATATTAAGGGCATTTTTGAATCTAATTTGAGGGATATCTTTTTCTTTTGAAAGCGTGTTTTTACTTAGAACTGAAGGCATTTTCAAAAAATGTTGTAAACAATTTTGCATTTTTTTAGGTAAAAGAGTCAGCATAAACCTCAATTTGAAGGTGTCTTCATACGATGTTCTGGATATTTCTCCTCTTTTGTCAAAAAGAGCCTGTGGCTGAACTTGAAGTTGAAGGCTTCGTCCCATACTTGGAGTTAAAGGTTTAAATTATCAATTGGTTATCACATGTTTGTCCCATGAAATCCTTCTTCTAATCTTTATTTAGAGATCTAAGAATTATTTAATTTTTCTTCAAAGGTCACCAAATATCATATTAATGTTTATCAACTTTATAATATAACCTTATCAATTAGATAAATATATTCTTGAGGCATGTTTACAAACTTCCATTGAAATTATGAAAAATATCATGATTTATCAAAATTCCAAGATTTACAATGTGAGATCACTTTCTCATTAACTTGTAGCAAATGTTTACTTAATCAAAATCTATGAAAATTTCAAAACTATTTTGATCATGGATTTGCCAATATCAAGGATAATAAATATGCTATCTTCATTATGATGTTTAAACTTTCTTATGATTGATGATCACTATTTGGGACATTTCTGAATGAGATGAAGAAATAAATTTAAAAGGACAAATAGTGTGGCACTAGCAAAATTTGTCTTAAAGAAATTGATACAAAAAGGTATAGGTTTGTTAAGACTAAATTCACATGAATGTTCCTTTCATGAAAATTCCTTAATAGGCAAACAATCAAGTTATAACATCTTTTTAATCTTTAAACACAATAGCGCAATAGGCATTAAACTAATGCTAGTGCATGAAGTCTTAAAAGATTTATGTGAAAGGCTTTTGGTAAGCATCAATTTATATGTTTGGGTGTAAAAGTTGTAAATGTTCATTTTGAAAGGAATCGGTGTTTATGTGTTTGACTCAACTTTTTGTTGACATCATGAACTTTTCATGGTTTTGTGGCCTTTAAACTTGCCCCATCATATTATTAAAGACTCAAAAATCATTCAAAAAGATAAAATTTTAAACACTTTCCTAAGAATAGTCGGATAGCCTAAATAACTATGTCTGATCAAAATAGACTTTGTTAGGTATGTAATGTAGGCCACGGTTTAGGGTTTAGAAAGAAAAGGATAAATAGGCCCAAATAAAGTGTTTAAAGGTAATTGAATCAAGGATCAGTTCTCTTCAAAAAAAATTGATTTTTTCTCTTCAGCAATTTTTGTTTTCTTTATTTTTCTTTGTTTTTTTTCTCTTTTTCTTTCTTTAAAACTTTCATCATTCTTTATTTGGAAAGAACTTGAAATTTTCTTTATTCATCACTTGAAATATTTAAACTCAAAATTCAAACTTTCTACTTTCTTTAAAATTTACTTCATGACATCTGATTTGTTCTTTTTGTAACTTTATAATGAAATTTACCCCTTCTAATCTTGAAGCTTTGCTTCACTTATCCCTAAGTGTGGAGGGTGATCCTTGATTAAGGTTTAGAGAAATAAAATAAACAATTAGGCTCAAAGTGGACATCAAAGGGAATAATTTTCTATTTTCAAGAAAAGGTAGAAAAAGAAGGCCATTTTTTAAAAAATCATACTTGAATAGCATGATGCTGCATTCAATAAAGGCTTAAGATATGCCCTTCAATAAGATTGATTTCATAGCCACCATCAACTAGTTAAGCCTCTAAGAAAGAAAATTAAATTGGCTTGGAAAAGATCTCAGATCTTATATCTTATGTATCAAAAATTGGTTTGAAAAGGTTTTGTCCAAAAGGAAAAAGAGATTTTGGCTTATGTTCATTCTCATTCTTCCTGAGTTGAGGATTTGGAAGAGTGTCATGAAAATTATGGCAAAATATTATCAAAATAAGGGAAATCTCAAAATACTATCATTATTTTAACACATGTCAAACTATCGATATCTAAATCTTTTAGGAGTATAACCTATTTGTTCCACCTTAAAGAATCAATAGAAAAGAAAATTTGGGTGTCGAAAGTCTTAATAATGATAGGTCTATAGCTGAATGTTTAGGAGAATTATATATGTAGAAGTGAATGACCTTTTTAAAATAGCTCAAACTAATTGTGATCACCTACCAAAGAAAAATTTTCCAAAACGTTCTCATTATCCTAAATATTAGAAATCATTATGAACAAAATTCATGGTTAGTGAAGTATGCATACTATTTACAAATCAAAATTCATGTCATAAAAAATGTACAAAATTTTAAAGTCAAGGTAAAAATTGCCCTTGATTGGCATACTACCAAAAGTTTGAAGACCCTTAGACTAATCAGCCTTAATAGTTGTCCACCCACTCCTAGAATTTTATTGAATTGGCATCCTCTACGTCTAAACTATAGGTAAGCTAATGGAACATTAAGAGCTGCATCAAACTGTAAGTCCTCAAAATCGAGAATTCCATGAGATGCATCATTATTTTCATTTAGCACAATCATGCCATGAGGACAACCATTATATGACTCTTTACTAAATTCCTTAGTAGAGAAGATGAATTCGAAAGCTCACTGTATAGCAAAAAATCATCCAAGTAATCCAAGTTGGAATTTACAGTAGCTTGTGATCTCTTACCAAACATGCAGATACTCTAAATTATCTTCACATTAAATAACATGCATTGGTTGATAAAATCCTTAGACGAAAGGTGTTGCACTTTGACGCTTGAATTATACCACCTTGGGTAAGGAGTTTTCCAGGTTTTGTTTGGAATGGTAGAAATCATCTGATTCTATTGAGGTCATTGAATAATGAAAGGCTAGGGTCGAGGACACTGTCCTAATGGATTTCCTTGTTTCCTCGACTTCTTATGGTCATGCTAGCTATGATATAATTACTTTCTCATCCCACATATGTTACTTGTTGCCCCTTGGTTAGCATAGATGTGTTTTATAGGACTAGCTTCCATATATTGAACACTATAAAGTGGTTGCCTTTCAGCTTGCACTTCCCTGGACCCCCAACACAAGTATTGGTAATACCTTTTGGCTAGTGGGAAACTGGTTTTATTGTCTATCTTCCATTTAATGATTCATTTTATTTTACCTTAAGATATATAAAAAAAATCTTAAATCAATTTGCGTGAATATTTATGTATCTTAACAACATTAATCTTTATTAGCATCTTAGTATAATTGTAAATTAATGGAAAATTATATAAATGAATGAGATAATAAATAAACAAATGTATGAATGAATAAGTAAATAATTGATTGAGTAAAGGGAGGAGCATCCAATGAAATAGATTGGATGTAAAAGAATTAACAAAGAATTAGACATGAAGATTATTGTAGAGGCAAATATGAGGAATTCGAGCCATGATTCAATAGCATTTTTTATGATCCAAAATTCTATACTTATCCATTGATTGTGGGTGTGCATAGCCATATTTACACGATTCAAAAGCAAAGTAATAAAAAGAATTGATCTTGCAAGCGCTACATTTTCCTAACTGTGTTAGTGTTTCTAAAGGATTTTTGCAAACCATAATAATTCATTTTTTTCAATCATTTTAACCTTTATATTTACAAAATTCGAAAGGTAGCCCCAAACAAATTATCTTCAAAATCATTTAATTCCCCCTGTGTGCTAATACTTCGAATATGTGATCTTCTTTCTTTCATGTAAACCCTTAATCATTTTAATTAGTTTATTGAGAGGATTTTCCATTCCATGCACTTTATGGTCGAACTCCTCTTACATAAAATGAACATATTGACCTTTGCCTCTGAATTATCACCCATCTCTTGATTCTTAAAATATAATAAATGAAACAAATTAATACATTATGGAAATTATGAATGCATGCACATATAAGAATGTGAACTTTGCATGCATGAATTTCCAAGTTTCCATGGGATATATATAAATGTGATGCCAAAAAAAATCTTTCGTAATATAACAAAGTAATAAAAGTAAAATATATCATAATAAAGCAACATACAACTAATAACATAAAGAAAATCAAATCATAACAGTAAAGGGTTAGAAGCATTCCCCTATGTGTACCTAATTTGGTATCCTCTAAAATCGAGTATGGCTCTAACTATATGAGTCTCCTATAGCTCATTGCATGAGGTTTGGGTTAGACATCTAAATAGGTTCTCAAATTGTTCCCTGAGTCTAGAAAGAACTAACGAGGTACCCTAATCTTTACCCATCATGAGTTTATGTCGAAAAGGGTTCAATGCAAGTGAGAGTATCTTCTATGCCTATAACAAGGCTAACACCTCAGGCAAGTGTAGGAATTTACACCTGGTAGGCTTTTCACTAGCTTAAACAAAGGCTAACACCTCAGAAGGCAGAGCTACTTCACCTCATCCTAAACTATTAGGTATGTATGCCCCTTCCATATATGTGGAAGAGAATCTAATGCATATGCACCTACATAGTGTGTACGGGGGAACAACTTACCTTTTATGACTTAAAACTTTCAAAAGTAGTAAAAACCCTATCCTAAATTCCCTTAAAAAATAATGCAGCAAAGAAAATAGAAGGGTTAGTGAAAAATACAATAAAAAATTATTTTGAAAATATTGGGAATTATAGTTACATATTGGTTGAAACCAAATTAATCAAAAGTTAGTTAGCACGTAATTAATTTTAGGCCTAACTCTTTAGCTACCCTAGTAGAGTCGCCAAGCTATCATGATGTGGCCCTAACATGAATCCTGGCCGCTCGACTTAAAATGGCAAATCTATCCATTGTTTCTATATAAATATCTATATATAATTATTTTGTTTTATTTCTAGGGGCCTATATCATGATTATTAGACTTTATTTTTCGTACCGGGGGACTGAGTTGTCTAGATGAATTGCTCACCCAACTTCTCTGAAAAGTCATTACGAAATGACCATTTTTTTTTGGAGTCATCACCAATCTGTTTTGGTTAGGTAAGATTGGACACCTACCGAAGTTTATATTTTAAGGATTATGAAACCCATAAAAACAAACTACAAGGTCTGTGTTCATAATAGAGATTTCTTGAAAAGGTTTGGGAGTCGATTACAATCTCAAGGATCAATCTTCTTGAGATGCCTAGTAATTGGTACCTTATTAATCATGTGTTAATATAAATTTGATTTTTATTTGGTTTCAATATTCGATATTTAATTATAATTCTTGTAATATTTTATCAAACAAATTTATTATTTCGAGAAAAGTCAGGTTTTATTACATTTTGAAATCAGAAAATTATTTATACCTTTTTGGGAACCAAGTGGACACGAATTCTTTATCTCATCCTGCTAGAGAACCATGCGAAATATGAAAGGTTTTGTTTTTTTTTTTCTTAAATTGAAAAATCCCAACTTCCTATTTGAAAAGGGTATCTCGCTATCAAAATAATCCATAAAATTTTTCACATATTTTAGTAAGAATCCTACGTATTAATTTAATTACGAAACATTACCTTACTTATAAAAATGATTTATTATTAAAAATATAGATTCTATGACCTACAAATGACCTAATATGATGGACCTATTCTTAATGCGTACTTTTGACATTAAAGTATCTTAGTAATCATATAGGACTTGGTTTTAACACAAAATTACCAAAATGACCTTAGAGTTTACTTTTGACATGAAAGTAACCTAATAACCCTAAAGGACATGTAAAAAATTATAAAAAGGTGAACCTATCCTAAATGTACATCTTTGGAATAAAGCATCTCGATGACTACCTAAGACTCGACTCAAGAAAAATTACCAAAATGCCCCTAAGGTATACTTTCAATGTAAAAGTATCCCGGCAGGCCTAAAAGACTCAAAAATGATCATAGAAAGATGAACCTATCCTAAATGTACTTCTTTGGCATAAAAACATCCCAATGCTACCTAATACTCAGCTTGAAGAAATTACCAAAATGCCCTTAAGTGTACCTACGACGTTAAAATGTCCCAGTAACCCTAAAGGACTCGAAAATGACCTTAGAAGGCTAAATGAATCCTAAACATTCACCTTTGAAAAAGAAGCATCCCGATAAAAAAATTACAAAAATACCCTTGGGGTATACATTCGATATGAAAGTATCCGTACCTCTAATGAACACTAAAATAACCTTAGAAAGCTAAATGAATCCTAAACATTCATCATTAGCGTAAAAGTATCTCGATGAAAAAATTTACGAAAATACATTTGGGGTATACTTTCGACATAAAAGCATCCCAGTAACCTTAATGGACCTTAAAATGATTTGGAAGGCTAAAATAATCTGAAAGATTCACCTTTGGCATAAAAGCAACCTAATAAAAAAATTACCAAAATGCTCTTAGGGTATACCTTTGATGTAAAAATATCTCGATAACCCTAACGAGCGCTAAAATGATGAGAATTGGATGAACTTATCCTAAAAAAGCACCTTTGGCATAAAAGCATCTTTGTTACTAACTAGGACTTAACTTTAAAAAATTACCAAAATGTCTCTAGGCTAAACCTTCGACGTGAAAGTATCCCAATACCATAATGAACACTAAATGATGAAAAGTAGATGAATTTAGTCTCAATGAGAAAGCTAAAATTTTAAGTTTGACTTAAAATCAAAATTTACAATCAAACCCTTAAATTTTTAAAAAATTATATTTCTATCCTTCAAAAAACTGCGCAAACATGAAAAGTTTCAAAAATTTTTATATCCCTAGGAAGGCCATGGAAATAATAGAAGTCCTTAAAACTGGTAAAATATCCATTTTGCCCCCTAAATATAAAAATTTACTGTTAGTCCTTAAGCATTATAAAATTTTCATTTTAATGCTTACACAATAAAATAACCTAAAAATATCATAAAAATCACATGTAAATATATATGAAAAATATAACAAAATACCAACAACGATTTGGCCAAACACCTTGGCTTTAAAAAATTTTTCTCTATAATTTACAAAATAACCCTTGAACTTTGTAAAATTATATTTTAACCCCTAAAAAAACATAATAAATCATCACAAAATATGACTAATCATGAAAAAAATCAGCATGTAAATCATGCAAAACATTTCTATGAAGGTTCAATCAAGCACTTTTGACCATAAATAAAAATTTTTTATTTTTGCAAACTAATCTCTAAACTTTACAAAATTGCATTTTGACCCCTACATGAAACAAATCATCAGAAAAAAATCATCAAACCAACCAAGAATTTACCCAAAAATCATGAAAAAAAAATTTACATAAAGGTTCAGCCAAGCACTTTTGGCCATAAAACATGATTTTTGCATATTTTGCATTTTAGCCTTTAATTTGTTTTTAAATTGCAAAATGGCCCTTAAAATGTTGAAATCACCTAAAACAAGTTTCAAAACACACAAAATCAGTTTTCTAACAGCGTATGAAGCTCTTGACTAAACCAAAAATGGTAAAAAAAAGTTTACGTATTTTATGATTTAATCCCTAAAATTTTTATTATTTACAAAATACGCTGCAAAACATGAAATCAAGACAACAATAAGCACAAAATTGTCATTACCAATTCATATCAAATTCGGCCAAGGTAAGAAATAAATATGCATCAATGTTTTGTAACACAAAATCATGAAAATAAAGTTGAATAAATATCATCAAGTTTAAATACAAAAATAAAATGACAAAAAAATGAATATACAAATATGTAGATCAAGATATTAACATGAAAATATTGAGGATAACAATATAAACATAAACATATACATTCAACAAAATTAATATCTCATCAAAAACAACAATATTTCAAAAAAATTAAATATATCAACAAATATATAGGAAATTGCTCATTGTCGACATGTTAGCCTTTCAACATGGATAAAATCCATGAGCTTAACATGATTTTGACTCATACTGAGGAAAAAAATGATGGATGTAAGCAAAAATTACAAAATTTCTAGATGAAATTACTTTGAAAAGCTTTTAAACTTAAAATTTCTTGAAAATTTCTATGAAAAATGGTTAAATTTTGAATATGGAAAGCCTTTTCTTTGAGAGAATATTTGTCTTTTATTTTTTTCTTAGGTGGTGGACAACAGGAATGGTGGTTTTTGAATGCCTTTTGCCGTGAGGTTCCATCCAAAATCCATGAGAATTGTCTTTCATTTATTACATGTCATAATTTCTTCATTTCTTTATTTTTTTTATTTGATTTGTTTGAGATATAATTTGATTTTTGACAAATTGATTGGATTTAAATTTATAACTCTTGTCTCCTTGTGATGTCATGCATGATATTATTGATTTCTATATATATTTTCAGTGATATTTGTATATAATATGTAAAATTATATCATAAAAATTAACTATAAGAACTAAATTGTAAAAATTAAAAACTATGTATTTACAACAGGATTTCATATGATCAATTTAATTTAATCTGATGATAAAAATGAATTTTTATGTACAAGACAAAATATTAAAAATAGCAAACTCGTAAAATTTTATGAGAAAAACTTTTACTGGGAAAAATTGTTATAGACAAAAAAAAGCAAAACTCATAAAATAAATTAAATTTTTACAAACTGGTTTAATGGGGATTAAAAATAATATTTAAAGAATTTTAAAAGCATGAACTCTAAAAAATTCTATTAAAGAAATTTACAGAGTAGAAACTCTACATTTTGGTAACAAGAGAAAGTCTAAAACTTATAAAATAAATTAAAATTTTCAAAGCTGATTTAATATAAATTAAATAATAATATTTTAAGAATTTTAAGAATTATAAACCGAGAAAAATGCTCCCGAAATATTATGGAGTTGAAAACTTTGTATTTTTAAAAACAAAAAAAATTCTGGAAGAAAATGCAAAACTCATAAAGCAAAATGAATTTTGAAAAATTGATTTAATATGAATAAAAAAATATTTAAAGAATTTTAAAAATTATAAACTCAAAAAAATCTGACAAAAAAAATTTTGGGTAAAAAACCCTGTATCTCAATAACAAAAAAAAAATCTAAAACTTATAAAATAAATTAATTTTTTCAAAACTTATTTAATATGGATTAAATAATAATATTTAAAGAATTTATAAAAATTACAAGCTAAGAAAGATCTTTCCAAGAAAATTACAAAGTAAAAAAACTTCGTATTTTAAAAACAAAAGAATTTTAAAAGAAAAATACAAAACTGATAAAAATAAAAGGAATTTTCCTAAACTTATTTACTATGAATTAAATAGTAATATTTTAAGAATTTTAAAAATTATAAACTAAAAAAATCTACTAAAAAATTTACGGTGTAGAAAACTTCATATTTAGAAACGAGAAGAGAATCTTAAACTTTTAAAATAAAATGAATTTTGAAAAAAATGATTTAATGGTAATTAAATGCAAATTTTTTAAGAATTTGAAAGTTGAAAACTTGAGAAAATTTCATCATAAAATTTTATAAATAAAAGAAAGTTTGTTTTTGGAACTGCGAAAATTTTAAAAAATACGTTAAAATTTATATAAAAGTGAATTAAATAAAACCTATTGTCCAAAATACTAATTTACAAAATGGCATAGATGAGAATCTAGAACCCGAAATAATTTTATCAAGAAAATTTTACAAGTATAAAACTCGCAATACTATAAAAAATTTAAAATTAGTCACAAAAATGGACAACCTAACTCCTTATAGTATAAAATGCCAATATGAATTTTTCCTTGAATATTTCTAATTTTTTGGAGTACATATCGGCATAAATACCATATAGCTATCAGTATAATTATATGAATGTCAACTTCCAAGTTTAATAAAAAATTCTCTAAAAGTGGGAAATTTAATCGCGATATTGTTCGCATAAACAAATTCTCAAAATTTTGACTAGAAAAGATAAAAAATTATTTTTCTCTTAAATATTCATCCTATTATTTTCGAAAGTAGATATCAAAGAGTGATTCTTTTTTATCACGTGAACTTATGGCCATTTAATTATGAATAAAAAGGTTTTGAGAATGTCTAATTCATCTGAAAAAGATCACTCCCAGTAAGGGTTACCGTTAAGTCCTTAATCTCGGATATTCGAGATTACTAAAAAACAAAAAAAAGACCCGAACAAAATTAGGTGTCTAGACCAACTCACCCTTTTAGTTTTATTATTTTATTTTATCATCTTCTAATTAAGTCATAAGATGTTAGAATTTGGTCCGAAACGAGATATGGGTGTATTTCATCTAAAAGTCCTTGATTGGGCATAGTTTATTTGAAAAGGGCCTAGACAAAATTAGGTGTCTAGAAAAGTTAAAGGTAATTAAATACTACAACTAATTAGAATACAAACTCTCTGATAGTCGATGACAACTCCAATTTGCCATCGAGTGTAGGCCCAAGTCTAGTTTAGTCTATATAAATTGCTTTTGTAATTAACAGAAAGAATAGACAAGATGACATATACTAAAGTGTTTCCTTGCTTCAAGCAATGTGGTTTTTCTTGATCAATAATGACTAGAAGTATGTCTGAACTTGTTTTAGTATTTTATTAAATTTATTACAAAATGTTGTTCCTTTCCTACACGTAATCTATAAAGTTGATGATAACATATTATTTTTAATATGCCTTAGTTAGATTCAAAATTGTTTTTAAAAAATAAATTCATATAAATGACTAATCATACATAATAAAAAATAGTGAATGACTTGAACGTTAAGGCTAAGGACATTCACAAACATTTTATAATATCATATCAACCTATGGGGGACAATTCTTTCTATAGCTTATAATCATTTGAAACGCTTATTATGAATGCTTATCAGTTAAAATTCAAAGAATTCATCTTGGCATAAAAGTACATTCCAATATAGATGTATCCTAGTGGGACCAAAAAATCCAAATTATAAATTCAGTTTCATATTGATGTTGAGTTTGCCTTTGTGTGACTCACACTTCAACTTAAGAAAGAATATTACTAGAAGCCAATTAATGAAATGATTACTAAAAAGAGTATGCTTTTATTTTAGAAATTTAAAATATAATTTAATAGTTTTTCAGATAAAAATAACCTCTCTTTATTAATTGATATAAACATATGGCTGAAAGAAAGATGGCATAAGTTGAAGGATTTTTGCTCTATGTAAATTGTTATGCTTTTATCATGGATTTTTTTATTTTATAATTTCAATACTATGTACCCCTTTTTATATTTTTGTTTTTGGTATAGTATTCATCTGGAGATTTTAAATATGTGTGCATAATTTTTATGTGTTCATAAATATTTGCATAAAAAAACTATCATGTGCGTACTATAAGTCACAAGCTAGTTTGAATTATAATATTAAAAACAATTACTTACTTCTAATTATAATATGATTTATTGATAAAGTACCTTTTTTAAATAAAAGTAAATTTTTAAAATTAAGATTAAATAAAAAAAATCCTAACAAAGCTACTATGTTTGCATCATAAATGTTCATGTTGCTAGCATCTATTTATAGCTTTAAAATTACGAAAAGATTGACGAATTGGACACTTAAAAAAATGAATATTTTTTTAATCTTTCCCAACTATGCTCAATGTTGGTAGATTGATGTTAATTTTTTTCTAGGCATCTTTATAGAAGGTGACTGAATATTCATAAAATATATACAGTCATCAAGATTCTTTGAACATTTCATAGGAGGAAACTAACACGTTCCTCCAACATGGATATTGTAAGATAGCAACATTGATGTTCTTGATTTTAATTTGACTAATTGAGTAATCTTAATTAGAAAATGGCAAAAATAACAGGCTTTTTTTTCACATAGCAGCATGCTTTATTTGAAATTGACCAAAATTGAATATGCAATCTAAATCTTAATTAGGGAAAAATGTAAAAGGAAATGGATTTTGTGTTTTCTCAAAACCATGACTTTGTTTCTCAAATAGATATATATATGGGCCGCCTCTTTACACTTCTGAATTTGAAGGATATTCATTTGCAATTTTCCTTCTACCCTCTAATATTGAATACAGATAATTAGCTTTTTTTACACACACTTATATATTACTATAATTTTTTATCATATGCTAATACGTGTGGATATCGTTATTTAATAGAATTTTTAAATATAAAATTTTAAAAGTAAATAAAACTAATAAAGTTATATATTGATTAAAATTTGCATTAAAGCTTGGATGCGTGAGGAGATATGTATTGGTAAGAACTTAAATAGAACTTACTACAAACCATTCAATTAGTTAGTAAAAATTACTGTCATATTGATTTTCATTTTTTTTTTGCTTTGTAGGTTATTAAAAAAATTACTCCCATTTCGATTAAAAGAAAGAAAGATGTAGCAAATCAACATGTTGATACTGCCATATCCATACTAAATGTTGTGAGAATAACATAATAGTTTTCGCAACAAATTTTTAAAATTTTTTAAAATCAGATCATTTTAAATCATGTTGTTATATATAATAAAACCACCATAATCACTTACTTAAGTTGCAGATCTGAATATGCTATCTTGGAATTCCTAAATCTGCATGAAAGCTTCAACCAATTAGCCTTCTCCACTATTCCCTAATTCTTGGATGGTAAAGTGTGTAGGCACTATTTGTCTTGATCTACTCTAGATTCATATGAGACCACCTCTGTGCAAATAGGTTAAAAATCATGAGATGTTATGATTAGAAACACTAACGGTGGTCAAATGATCTAACCTAAAACCCAAAACATATGCCTTTTATTTATATCAGGTAACAAGGTAGCCTTAATTTTAATTTTTAATTAAATTAATTATTTTACTACCTCTATAAAACCCTAATATGTGGTGCCAACCCTAATATAGGAGTCCACCATATCTTCAGCCAAACCCAAATGTATATATATTAGCCCAAATTTATTTAATGGAATTTAGCCTGTTAATTCTTAATACTAGTCAATTATGATTAAATTATTAATTTTATTTAGCCTGATAATTTTCATAAATCTAATTTTAATTTGAAATAAAATCATGGCAATTTTATTCGAATAGAATAATTATATACTAATTATTAAAATAAAACTAACTATGGTAAAACAATTAATTTAATCATAAATTAAAATAAATAAATAAAATAATTTTTAATTTATTTAGAATATTATTCACATTTAATTTATAAATAAATATTTAAACAAAACTTAATAGATATTAAATTTATTATATAAATATTTAATTTCCCATATCTTTTTAATTTAAATTAATTCTTATATTTATCAGAAGATAAACATGATTAATTTAAATTACAATTCTTGTCTAGATAAATATTTATTCAAATGAAACATATATTCTAAATAAATAACATCAAAAATTGTCTTCTTTTTATTTATTAAAATAAACACCTTTTCCCTTAAAAGAAGTGTACCCAACGCACCACTTCACCAAATTGAAAATCATCTGACTTCGGGTTTTTGGATTAATAACCCTCCATTAAGGAATTATATTGAGCTAGTAGAGGGAACAATTAGACATATATAATTAAGCTCCAA
>JBBYHO010183560.1:28453-97793 GCA_038382025.1 Adansonia gregorii | reverse complement strand
TTGTTATTGGGCACTACAATTATGTTTTGCACATTGGGGTACATGATATTGATGATTTGGTTTTGCAAGAAAAGCTTTTATTTCTACCATTTTCTTTATAATCAAATTTTATTTGTAAAATAAGACAAACTTGGATTCTTACAATAATCTCTATTATTTTCATGATTAGGCACTACAATCATGTTCTCAACATTGGAATGCATGATATTGATACTTTGGTTTAGCAAGAAAAGCTTTTTTCCACCAATTTCCTTGCAGTCAAAGTTTATGCATAAAATGAGACAAACCTCAATTCTTGCAATAACTTTCATTCCATTTGTGATTAGGCACTACAATCATGTTCTCGGCATTGGGATACACAAAATTGGTGCCTTGATTTAGCAAGAAAAGTTCTTCTTTCAACCATTTTCCTTATAATCAAAGTTCATGCATAAAATGAGATGAACTTGGATTCTCGCAATAATCTCCACCGGGTACACTATATTGATGCTTTGGTTTTGCAGGAAACGCATTTGTTTTCACCATTTTCCTTACAATCAAAGTTCATGCGTGAATTAAGACAAACTTGGTTCTTGCAATAATCTCTATTCTTTTTGTGATTGGGCATTACAACCATGTTCTTGACATTGGGATACACGATATTGATGCTTTAATTTAGCAGGAAAAGTTTTTTTTTCACCATTCTCCTTATAATCAAAGTTCATGCATGAAATGAGACAAACATGAATTCTAATAATGATCCCCATTTTATGTGTGATTGGGCACAATGACCATGTTCTCCCCATTCAGACAAACGATATTGATGCTTTGGTTTGGCAAGAAAAGCTTTTTATCCACCAATTTGCTCGACATCAAAGTTCACGTGTGGAATGAGACAAACTTTGATTCTTGGAATAATCTCCATTCCTTTTGTGATTGGGCAGTGCAATCATGTTCTCAACATTGGAATGCACGATACTGATACTTTGGTTTTAGCAAGAAAAGCTTTTTTTTCACCATTTTTCTTACAATTAAAGTTCATCTGTGGAATGGGACAAACTTTGATTTGTAATAATGACCATTCATTTTGTGATTGGGTACTACAATCATGTTTTCCATATTTGCATACACGATATGGACGCTTTGGTTTGGCAACAAAAGCTTTTCTTTCCACCATTTTCCTTATAACCAAAGTTCATGCGTGAAATGAGACAAACTTGGATTCTCATAATAATCTCCATTCTTTTTGTGATTGGGCACTACAATCATGCTCTCGACATTGGGATACACAATGTTGATGGTTTAGTTTTGTAGAAAAAGCTTTTCTTTCCACCATTTTCCTTATAATCAAAGTTCATGCATAAAATAGACGAACTTGGATTCTTGTAATAATCTCCATTCATATTGCGATTGGGCACTGCAATAATTTTTTCCACATTAGGACACATGATATTGATGCTGTGGTTTGGTAAACAAAGCTTTTCTTTCCACCATTTTCCTTTTAATCAAAGTTTATGCATGAAATTGGACAAAATTGGATTCACGTAATAATCCCCATTCTTTTTTTGATTAGGCACTACAATCATGTACATAACATTAGGATACACGATATTAATGCTTTGGTTTGGCAAGAAAAGCCTTTCTTCCCATCATTTACCTTATAATTGAAGTTCATATATGAAATGAGCAAACTTGATTTCTTCAAATAATCTTCATTCATACTGAGATTGGGTGCTACAATAATTTTTTTCCATATTGGGATACATGATATTGATGCTTTGGTTTGGCAACAAAAGCTTTTTTTTCCACTATATTCCTTATAATCAAAGTTCATACATTAAATGGGACAAACTTGGATACTCATAATAATCCCTATTCTTTTTGTGATTGGGCACTATAATCATGTTCTCAACATTAGGATTCATGATATTGATGCTTTAGTTTGGCATGAAAAGCTTTTCTTTCCACCATTTTCCTTATAATTGAAGTTTATCTGTGAAATGAAAAAAACTTAGGTTCTTGTAATAATCTCCATTCATATTATAATTGGGTACTACAATCATTTTTTTCCACATTAGGATACATGATATTCATGCTTTGGTTTGGCAACAAAAGCTTTCATTTCCACCATTTTCCTAATAATCAAAGTTAATGCCTGAAATCAGACAAACTTGGATTCTCATATTAATCTTCATTCTTTTTGTGATTAGACATTACAATCATGTTCTCAAAATTAGGATACACGATATTAAAGCTTTTGTTTGGGAAGAAAAGCTTTTCTTTCCACCATTTTCCTTATAATTAAAGCTCATGCATAAAATGAGGCAAACTTTGATTCTCGTAATAATCTAGATTTTATTTGTGATTGTGCGAAATAATCATGTTCTCCCCCATTTAGATAGACAATATTGATGCTTTGGTTTGGCAAGAAAAGCATTTTTTCACCAATTTCCTTGTAGCCAATGTTCATGCGTGAAATAAGGCAAACTTTGATTCTCGTAATAATCTCTATTTCTTTCACGATTGGGCCATACAATCATGTTCTCGACATTGGGTTACACGATATTGATGCTTTAGTTTGGAAAAAAAAGTATTTCTTTCCACTATTTTCCTTATAATCAAAGTTCATTTGTGAAATGAGACCAACTTGGATTCTTGTTTTCATTTTTTGATTGGGCACTACAATCCTGTTCTCCACATTGGGATACACGATATTGATGCTTTGGTTTAGCAATAAAAGCTTTTTTCCACCATTCTTGTTATAATCAAAGGTCTTGCGTAAAATGGGACAAACTTGGATTCTTGTAATAATATCCATTCTTTTTGTGATTGTGCAGTACAATCATGTTCTAGCCAATGGGATAGATGATATTGATTCTTGGTTTTACAAGAAATGCTTTTCTTTCCACCATATTCCTTTAAATCAAAGTTCATGCATGAAAGGAGGCAAACTTGAATTCATAATAATCTCCATTCTTTTTGTGATTGGGCACAACAATCATGTTCTAGACATTGGGATGCATGGCATTGATGCTTTGGTTTTACAAGAAAAGCTTTTCTTTCCACCATTTTCCTTATAATCAAAGTTCATGCATGAAATAAGACAAGCTTGGATTCTTGTAATAATCCGCATTTATTTTGTGATTGAGCACAATGACATGTTCTCCCCATTTAGATACACGATATTGATGCGTTGGTTTGGCATGAAAAGCTTTTTTTCCACCAATTTCCTCGCAGTCAAAGTTCACATGTGAAATGAGACAAACTTAGATTTTCGTAATAATCTCTGTTTCTTTCTTGATTGGGGACTACAATCATTTTACCAACATTAGGTTACACAATAATGATGCTTTGGTTTGGCAGCAAAGCCTTTTCTTCTCACCATTTTCTTCATAATTAAGGTTCATGCGTGAAATAAGACAAACTTAGATTCTCATAATAATCTCTATTCTTTTTGTGATTGGCCATTATAATCATGTTCTCAACATTAGGATACACGATACTAATGCTTTGGTTCTATGTGAAAAGCTTTTCTTTCCTCCATTTTCCTTATAATCAAAGTTTTTGCACGAAATGAGATAAACTTGGATTTTCATAATAATCCCGATTCTGTTTATGATTAGGCATAAGGACCATGTTCTCTCTAGTTAGATGCACGATATTGATGCTTTGGTTTGGCAACAAAAGGTTTTTTTTCACTAATTTTGGTGTAGTCAAATTTCATGCATAAAATTGGATAAACTTGGATTCTCGCAACAATTTGCACTCCTCTCATGATCAGGCACAACAATTATGTTCTCGACTTTGGGATACACAATATTGATGCTTTGGTTTGGCAAGAAAAGCTTTTGTTTCCACCATTTTCCTTATAATCAAAGTTCATGCATGAATTGAGACAAACTTGGATTCTCGTAATGATCCGCATTCTATTTGTGATTAGGCACTACAATCCTCAGCATTGGAATGCATGATATTGATACTTTGGTTTGGCAAGAAAAGCTTTTCTTTCCACCATTTTCCTTATAATCAAAGTTCATGTGCAAAATGAGACAAACTTGGATTCTTGTAATAATCTCTATTTATTTTGTGATTGGGCACAACAATCATGTTTTTCACTTTAGGGTACATGATATTGTTTATTTGGTTTGGCAACAAAAGCTTTTCTTTCCACCATTTTCCTTATAATGAAAGCTCATACATGAAATGAGACAAACTTGGATTCCCGTAATAATCTCTAATCTTTTTGTGATTAGGCACTACTGCTCTGAACATTAGGATACATGATATTGATGCTGTGGTTTTGCAAGAAAAGCTTTTCCTTCCACCATTTTCCTTATAATCAAAGTTCATACATAAAATAAGACAAACTTGGATTCTCGTAATAATCCCAATTTTATTTATGATTGGGCAAAACAATCATGTTCTCCCTATTTACATACATAATATTGATGTTTTGGTTTGGCAAGAAAAGTTTTTTTTCCACTAATTTTCTTGTAGTCGAACTTCATGTGCGAAATGAGAAAATTTTGGATTCTTGCAATAATCCCTATTCCTTTCGTGATCGGGCACTACAATCATGTTCTTGACTTTGGGATACATGATATTGATGTTTTGATTTGGCAAGAAAGGCATTTCTTTCTACCATTTTCCTTGTAGTCAAAGTTCATGCATGAAATGAGACAAACTTGGATTCTCACAATAATCTCTATTCCTTTCAGGATTGGGCACAACAATCATGTTCTTAATATTGGGATACATGATATTGATGCTTTGGCTGAAAAAGCTTTTCTTCCCACCATTTTCCTTATAATCTAAGTTCATTTGTGAAATGAGACAAACTTGGATTCTTGCAATAATCTCTATTCCTTTCATGATTGGGCACTGATATATGTTCTTGACTTTGGGATACACGATATTGATGCTTTGGTTTAGCAAGAAAAGCTTTTTTTTCCATCATTTTCCTTATAATTAAAGTTCATGCATAAAATGAGATAAACTTGGATTCTCGTAATGATCCCCATTCTATTTGTGATTAGGCACAACAACCATGTTCTCCTCATTTGGATACACAATATTGATGCTTTGGTTTGGCAAAAAAAGCTTTTTTTCCATAAATTTCCTTGTAGTCAAAGTTTATGCAAGAAATACTATAGACTCTGATTCCCGCAATAATCTCTATTCCTTTCATAATTGAGTACCACAATCATGCTCTTGACTTTGGGATAAATGATATTCATGCTTTAGTTTGGCAGGAAAAGCTTTTCTTTCCACCATTTTTCTTATAATCAAAGTTCACATGTAAAATGAGACAAACTTGGATTCTCATAATAATCTCCACCATTTTTGTGATTGGGCACTACAATCATTTTTCCCATATTGGGATACATGATATTGATGCTTTGATTTTGCAAGAAAAGCTTTTATTTCCACCATTTTCCTTATAATCAAAGTTCATGCATGAAATAAGACAAACTTCGATTCTCGTAATAATGTATATTCTTTTAGTGATTAGGCACTACAACCATGTTCTTGACATTGGGATACATGATCTTGATGCTTTAATTTTGCAAGAAAGTGTTTTTTCCCACCATTTTCCTTATAATCAAAGTTCTTGCATGAAATGAGACAAACTTGGATTCTCATATAATCCCCATTTTGTTTGTGATTAGGCACAAGGACCATGTTCTCCCTACTTAGATGCACGATATTGGTGCTTTGATTTGGCAATAAAAGCTTTTTTTTCACTAATTTCTGTATGGTCAAAGTACATGCATGAAATAAGGCAAACCTGGATACTCACAGTAATCTCCATTCCTTTCATGATTGGGCACAACAATCATGTTCTGAACATTGGGATACACAATATTCATGTTTTTGTTTGGCGAGAAATGCTTTTTTTCCACCAATTTTCTCTTAGTCAAAGTTCATGTATGAAATGAGACAAACTTGGATTCCCGCAATAATCTCCATTCTTTTCGTGATTGGGCACAACAATCATGTTCTTGACATTGGGATACACTATATTGATACTTTGGTTTGGCAAGAAAAGCTTTTCTTTCCACCATTTTTCTTATAATCAAAGTTTACATGTGAAATAAGACAAACATAGATTATCATAATAATCTCCATTTTTGTGTGATTGGGCACTACAATCATGTTTTGCTCATTGGGATACATAATATTGATGCTTTGATTTTGCAAGAAAAGCTTTTGTTTCCTCTATTTTCCTTATAATCAACATTCATGCGTGAAATAAGATAAACTTGGATTCCCATAATAATCTCTATTCTTTTCGCGATTGGGTACAGCCATGTTCTCGACATTGGGATGCACGATATTGATGCTTTAATTTTGAAAGAAAAGTATTTGTTTCCACCATTTTCCTTATAATCAAAGTTCATGCTTGAAATAAAAAAAACTTGGATTCTTGTACTAGTCCCTATGTTGTTTACGGTTGGGCACAATGACCATGTTTTCCCCATTTAGATGCATGATACAAATCCTTTGTTTTGGCAAGAAAAGCTTTTTTTCCACCAACTTTTTGGTTGTCAAAGTTTATACGAGAAATGAGAAAAACTTTGATTCTCACAGTAATCTCTATTCCTTTCATGATTGGTTACAACAATCAGGTTATCAACATTGGAATGCATGATATTGATACTTTTGTTTAGCAAGAAAAGCTTTTCTTTCCTCCATTTTCCTTATAATCAAAGTTCACCTGTGAAATGAGACAAACTTGGATTTTTGTAATAATCTTCATTCATTTTATGATTGGGCACTACAATCTTGTTTTCCATATTGGGATACACGATTTTGATGCTTTAGTTTGGCAATAAAAGCTTCTTTTCCCACCATTTTTCTTATAATCAAAGTTCATAGGTGAAATGAGATAAACTTTGATTCTCATAATAATCTACATTCTTTTTGTGATTAGGTACTACAATCATGCTCTTAACATTGGAATGCAAGGTATTGATGCTTTGATTATGCAAGAAAAGCTTTTCCTTCCACCATTTTCCTTATAATCAAAGTTCATGCATAAAATAAGACAAACCTGGATTCTTATAATAATCCCCATGCTATTCGTGGTTGGGCACAACAACCATGTTCTCCCCATTCAGATACATTCCATTAATGCTTTGGGTTGGCAAGAAAAGCTTTTTTTCTCCTAATTTCTTGCAGTCAATGTTGGATTCTCTTAATAATCCACATTCCTTTCGTGACTGGGCTATAATCATGTTCTTAACTTTGGGATACATGATAATGATGCTTCGGCTTGGCAAGAAAAGATTTTTTTCCACCAATTTCCTTATACCCAAAACTCCTGCATGAAATGAGATGAACTTGGATTTTCGCAATAATCTCCATTATTTTTATGATTAGGCTCTACAACCATGTTTCAACATTGGGATACACGATATGCTTTAATTTTGCAAGAATAGCTTTTTTTACACCATTTTCCTTGTAATCAAAGTTCCATCATGAAATAGGACAAACTTGGATTCTCGTAACAATCTTCATTCCTTTTGTGATTGGGCATTACAACCTTATTCTTGACATTGGGATACATGATATTGATTCTTTGGTTTTACGAGAAAAGCTTATCTTTCCACCATTTTCGTTATAATCAAAGTTCTTGCGTGAAATGGGACAATCTTGGATTCTCGTTATAAACTTCATTCTTCTTGTGATTGGTCACTACAATCATGCTTTTGACATTGGGATACACGGTATTGATGCTTTGGTTTTGCAAGAAAAGTTTTTCTTTCCCCCATTTTCCTCATAATCAAAGTTCATGCATGAAATGAGACAAACTTGGATTCTCATAATAATCCTTATTCTATTTGTGACTGGGCATAACAACCATGTTTTCCCCATTTAGATATATGATATTGATGCTTTGGTTTAGCAAGAAAAGCTTTTTTTCCACCAATTTCCTCATAGTCAAAGTTCATGTGTGAAATAAGATAAACCTGGATTCTTATAATAATCCCCATTCGTTTCATGATTGGGCACTAGAATCAAGTTTTTGATTTTAGGATACACGATACTGATGCTTTGGTTTGGCAAGAAAACCTTTTCTTTCCACCATTTTCCTTATAGTCAAAGTTCATGTCTGAAATGAGACAAACTTGTATTCTTGCAATAATCTCCATTCTTTTCGTGACTGGGCACTGCAACCACGTTCTTGACTTTGAGATACATGATATTGATGCTTTTGTTTGGAAAGAAAAGCTTTTCTTTGCACCATTTTCCTTATAATCAAAGTTTGCACATGAAATAAGATAAACTTGAATTCTCATAGTAATCCCCATTTAGATACATGATATTGATGCTTTGGTTTGGCAAGAAAAGCTTTTTTTCTGCCAATTTCCTCATCAAAGTTCATGTGTGAAATGAGGCAAGCTTTGGTTCTAGCAATAATCTCCACTCCTTTCATGATTGGTCACAACAATCACACTCTTGACATTAGGATGCATGAATTGATGCTTTGGTTTGGCAGGAAAAGCTTTTTTTTTCACCATTTTCCTTATAATTAAAATTCACATATGAAATGAGGTAAACTTGGATTCTAGTATTTATTTTTTGATATGGCACTCCAATCATTTTCTCCACATTGGGATACACGATATTGATGCTTAGGTTTGGCAATAAAAGCTTTTCTTTCCACCATTTTTCTTATAGTCAAAGTTCATGTGTGAAAATGGGGCAAACTTGGATTCTCATAATAATCTCCCTTCTTTTTGTGATTAGGCACGACAATCATGTTCTCGACATTAGGATACACGATTCTGATGCTTTGGTTTTGTAAGAAAAGCTTTTCTTTCCATCATTTTCCTTAAAATCAAAGTTCCTACATGAACTGAGACAAACTTGGATTCTCGTAGTAATCCTTATTCTATTTGTGATTGGGCATAATGACCATGTTCTGCCCACTTAGATATATGATATTGGTGCTTTGGTTTAGCAATAAAAGCTTTTTTTCACTAATTTTTGTGTAGTCAAAGTTCCTACATGAAATAAGACAGACTTGGATTCTCATAATAATCTCTATTCCTTTCATGATTAGGCATAATAATCAAGTTCTTGACATTGGGATACATGATATTGATGCTTTGGATTTGCAAGAAAAGCTTTTCTTTTCACCATTTTCCTTGTAATCAAAGTTCATTTAAGAAATGAGACAAAGTTAGAATCTCACAATAATCTCCACTTTTCTCATGATTGGGCACTACTATCATGTTCTTAACTTTGGGATACATGATATTGATGCTTTGGTTTGGCATGAAAAACTTTATGTTCCATCATTTTCCTTATAATCAAAGTTCATTTTCGAAAATGAGATAAACTTGGATTCCCGTAATGATCTCCATTCCTTTCGTGATTGGTCACTACAACCATGTTCTCGACATTGGGATACACAATATTGGTGTTTTCATTTTGGAAGAAAAACTTTTCTTCCACTATTTTCCTTATAATCAAAGTCCATGTGTGATATAAGATAAACTTGGATTCTCATAATAATCTTCATTCTTTTTGTGATTGGGCACTACAACAATGTTCTCGACATTGGATACACGATATTGATGCTTGAATTTTGCAAGAAAAGCTTTTCTTCTCACTATTTTCCTTATAATCAAAGTTCATACATGAAGTAAGATAAACTTGAATTCTTGCAATAATCCTATTTAGATACATGATATTGATGCTTTGGTTTGCCAAGAAAAGTTTTTTTTTCCACCAGTTTCCTCATCAAAGTTCATGCGTGAAATAAGACAAACTTTGATTCTTGCAATAATCTCCACTCCTTTCCTGATTGGTCACAACAATCACATTCTTGACATTAGGATGCATGATATTGATGCTTTGGTTTAGCAGGAAAAGCTTTTCTTTCTACCATTTTCCTTAAAATCAAAGTTCATTTATGAAATAAGGCAAACTTGGATTCTGACAATAATCTCCATTCCTTTCTTGATTAGGCACTACAATCATGTTCTTGATTTTGGGCTACACGATATTGATGCTTTGGTTTAGCAAGAAAAGTGTTTATTTCTACCATTTTTCTTATAATCAAAGTTCATTCATAAAATGAGACAAATTTAGATTCTCGTAATAATCCCTATTCTGTTTGTGATTGGGCATAACAACCATGTTCTTCCCATTTAGATGCATGATATTGGTACTTCAGTTTAGTAATAAAAGCTTTTTCTTCCACCAATTTCCTTGTAGTTAAAGTTCAAGCGTGAAATGGGACAAGCTTTGATTCTCACAATAATCTCCATTCCTTTCATGATTGGGCAGTACAATCATGTTCTCAACATTGGGATACACGATATTGATGCTTTGGTTTAGCAAGAAAAGCTTTTCTTTGCACCATTTTTTGTATAATCAAAGTTCACTTGTGAAATAAGACAAACTTGGGTTCTCATAATAATCTCCACTCTTTTTGTAATTAGGCATTACAATCATGTTTTGCACATTGGGATACACGATATTGATGCTTTGATTTTGCAAGAAAAGCTTTCCTTCCACCATTTTCCATGTAATCAAAGTTTATGCATGGAATGAGACAAACTTGAATTCTTGTAACAATCCCTATCTTGTTTATGGTTGGGCACAACGATTATGTTCTCCTTGTTTAGATACACGATAGTGATGCTTTGGTTTTGCAAGAAAAAGCTTTTTTTTCCACCAATTTCCTTGTTTTCAAAGTTCATGTGTGAAATGGGACAAACTTTGATTCTTGCTATAATCTCCATTTTTTTTTATGATTGGCACTGCAATCATGTTCTCCACTTTGGGATACACGATATCGATACTTTGGTTTAGCAAGAAAAGCTTTTCTTTCCACTATTTTCCTTATAATCAAAGTTCATGCATAAAATGAGACAAACATGGATTCTCGTAGTAATCCTCATTCTGCTTGTGATTGGCCATAACAACCATGTTTTCCCCATTTAGATACACAATATTAATGCTTTGGTTTGGCAAGAAAAGCTTTATTTCCACTAATTTCCACTAATTTCCTTATAGTTAAAGTTCAAGCATGAAATGAAACAAACTTTGATTCTCGCAATAATCTCCATTCCTTTTGTGACTAGGCAGTATAATCATGTTCTCGACATTAGGATATATGATATTGGTTTTTGATTTTGCAAGAAATGCTTTTTTTTACACCATTTTCATTGTAATCAATGTTCATGCATGAAATGAGACAAACTTGGATTCTCATAATAATCCAATTTTTGTTTATGATTGGGCACAACAACCATGTTCTTCCCATTCAGATACACGCTATTGATGCTTTTGTTTGGCTAGAAAAGCTTTTATTTGCACCTATTTCCTTGTAGTCAAAGTTCATGTGTGAAATGTGATAAACTTGGATTCTCACAATATTCTCTATTCCTTTCATTATTGGGCACTTCAACCATGTTCTCAACATTGCGATACACAATATTGATGTTTGGTTTGGCAAGAACAGCCTTTCTTTCCACCATTTTCCTTATGATCAAAGTTCATCTATGTAATGAGACAAACTTGGATTCTTGTAATAATCTCCTTTCATTTTGTGATTGGGCACCACAATCATGTGTTCCACATTGGGATACATAATATTAGCACTTCGGTTTGGCAACAAAAGCTTTTCTTTTCACTATTTTCCTTAAAATCAAAGTTCATGCATGAAATGAGACAAACTTGGATTCTGGTATCAACTCCATTCTTTTTGTGATTGGGCACTACAATCATGTTCTCAACATTTGGATACAGGATATTGATTCTTTGGTTTTATAAGAAAAGCTTTTCTTTCCGCATATTTTCCTTATAATCAATGTTCATGCATGAAATAAGACAAAACTGGATTCTTGCAGTAATCTTCATTCCTTTCGTGATTGGGCACTATAATCATGTTCTCGACTTTGGGATACATGATATTGATGCTTTGGGTTAGCAAGAAAAGCTTTTCTTTCCATAATTTTCCTTGTAGTCAAAGTTTATATGTGAAATAAGACAAACTTGGATTCTCACAATATTCTCCATTCCTTTCATGATTAGGCACTACAATCACATTCTCGAAGTTAGGATACAGGATATTGCTGCTTTGGTTTTGCAAGAAAAGCTTTTCTTTCCACCATTTTCCTTATAATCAATGTTTATGCATTAAATGAGACAAACTTGGATTCTAGCAAGAATCTCCATTCCTTTCATGATTGGGCACTATAATCATGTTCTCGACTTTTGGATACGCAATATTGATGCTTTGGTTTAGGAAGAAAAGCTTTTCTTTCCACCATTTTCCTTATAATCAAAGTTTATCTGTGTAATGAGATAAACTTGGATTCTTGTCATAATCTCCTTTCATTTTGCGATGAGGCACTACAATCATATTTTCCACATTCGGATACATGATATTGATGCTATAGTTTGGCAACAAAACCTTTTCTTTCCATTGTTTTCCTTATAATCAAAGTTCATGCGTAAAATAAGACAAACGTAGATTCTCGTAATAATCTCCATTCTTTTTATGATTGAGCACTACAATCATGTTCTAGACTTTAGGATACAGGATATTGATGCTTTGGTTTTGCAAGAAAAGCTTTTCTTGCCACCATTTTCCTTATAATCAATGTTCATGTATGAAATGAGACAAGCTTAGATTCTCGTAACAATCCCTATTTTGTTTGTGATTAGGCACAATTACCATTTTCTCCCCATTTAGATACAAGATATTGATGCTTTAGTTTGCCAAGAAAAGCTTTTTTCTCCTCCAATTTCCTTGTAGTCAAAGTTCATGCATGAAATAAGACAAACTTGGATTCTTTTAATAATCTCCATTCCTTTCATGATTAGGTAGTACAATCACATTCTCGACTTTAGGGTACGTGATATTTATGATTTGGTTTGGCAAGAAAAGCTTTTCTTTTCTCCATTTTCCTTATAATCAAAGTTCATGCATGAAATGAGACAAACTTGGATTCTTATAATAATCTCCAATTAGTTTTTGATTGGGCACTAGAATCACTTTCTCCATATTGGGATACACGATACTTACGCTTTTGTTTGGCAACAAAAGCTTTTCTTTCCACCATTTTCCTTATATCAAAGTTCATGCGTGAAGTGAGAAAAACTTGGATTGTATAATAATCTCCATTTTTTTTGTGATTGGGCACTATAATCACGTTCTCGACATTACGATACACGATATTGATGCTTTGGTTTTGCAAGAAAAGCTTTTCTTTCCACCATTTACCTTATAGCCAAAGTTCACGTATGAAATGAGACAAACTTGAATTCTCGTTATAATAACCATTTTGTTTGTGATTGGGCACAACATCCATATTCTCCCTATTCAGATATAGTATTTGATGCCTTAGTTTGGCAAGAAAAGCTTTTTTTCCACCAATTTACTCGCAGTCAAAGTTTATGTGTGAAATGAGACAAACTTGGATTCTTGAAATAATCTCAATTCCTCTCATGACTGGGCACTACAATCATGTTCTTGATAATGGGATGCACAATATTGATGCTTTTGTTTGGTAACAAAAGCTTTTCTTTCAAAGTTCATATGCAAATGAGACAAACTTTGATTCTCATAATAATCTCTATTTCTTTTGTGATTGGGCACTATAGTCAAGTCCTTAACACTGGAATGTAGGATATTGATACTTTGGTTTGGCAAGAAAAGTTTTTTTTCCAGCATTTTCCTTAGAATCAAAGTTCATCTGTGAAATTTAGTGGTTGGGCACTACAGTCATGTTTTCCACATTGGGATACACATATTGTTACTTTAGTTTGGCAACAAAAGCTTTTCTTTCCAACTTTTTTCTTGTAATCAAAGTTCATGCATTAAATGAGACACTTGGATTCTCATAATAATCTCCATTCTTTTTATGATTGGGTGCAACAAGCATGCTCTCGACATTGGGATACATGATATCAACGCTTTGGTATTGCAAGAAAAGCTTTCATTCCACTATTTTTCCTAATAATCAAAGTTTATGTATGAAACAAGACAAACATGGATTCTCTTAATAATCACCATTCTATTTATGATTGGGCACAATGACCATGTTCTCCCATTTAGATACATGATATTGATGCGTTGATTTGGCATGAAAAGATTTTTTTTCCACCAATTGCGTCGTAGTCAAATTTTATGTGTGAAATGAGATAAAACTTAGATTCTCGCAATAATATCCATACCTTTTATGATTGGGCACTACAATCATGTTATTGATATTAAGATACATGATATTGATGATTTGGTTTGGCAACAAAAGCTTTTTTTTTCACTATTTCCCCTATAATTAAAGCTCATCTACTAAATGAGACAAACTTGGTTTCTTGTAATAATCTCCATTTCTTTTATGATTAGGCACTACAATAAAGTTTTTCACATTGGGATACATGATATTGATGATTTGGTTTGGCAAAAAAAGTTTTTTGTTCCACTATTTTTTTTATAATCCAAGTTCATGCGTGAATGAGACAAACTTAGGTTCTCATAATAATCTCCATTCTTTTTGTGATTGGGCACTATAATCACAGCCTAACATTAGAATACACAATACTGATGCTTTAGCTTTGCAAGAAAAGCTTTTCTTTCTGCTATTTTCCTTATAATCATAGTTCTTGCATAGAATGAAACAAACTTGGATTCTCATAATAATCCTTATTCTGTTTGTGATTAGGCATATGGACCATGTTTTCCCCACTTAGATACACGATATTGACGCTTTGGTGTGGCAACAAAAGCTTTTTTTCACTAATTTCAGTGCAGTTAAAGTTCATGCATGAAATGAGACAAACTTAGATTCTCGTAATACTCTTCATTCCTTTCATGATTGGCCACTACTATCATGTTCTCGACTTTGGGATACACAATATTGATGCTTCTGTTTGTCAAGAAAAGCTTTTCTTTTCACTATTTTCCTTATAATCAAAGTTCATGCATGAAATCAGACAAACTTGGATTCTCATAACAATCCCTATTCTGTTTATGATTGGGCACAACAACGATGTTCTCCCTATTTATATACATGATATTGATGCTTCGACTTGGCAAGAAAATCTTTTTTTATCCACCAATTTCCTTGTAGTCAAAGTTTAGGCACGATATAAGGTGAACTTTGATTCTGGCAATGATCTCCATTCTTTTCATGATTGGGCACTACAATCACCTTCTCGACATTGGGATGCACGATATCGATGCTTTAGTTTGTCAAGAAAAGCTTTTCTTTCCACCATTTTCCTAATAATCAAAGCTCGCGCACGTGAAATGAGATAAACTTGGACTCTCATAATAATCCTTATTCTATTTGTGATTAGGCATAAGGACCATGTTCTCCCCACTTAGATACACGATATTGAAGCTTTGGTTTGGCAACAAAAGCTTTTCTTTCCACCATTTTCCTAATAATCAAAGCTCGCGCACGTGAAATGAGACAAACTTGGACTCTCATAATAATCCTTATTCTATTTGTGATTAGGCATAAGGACCATGGTTTTCCACCAATTTTGTCATAGTGAAAGCTCATGTGTGAAATGAGACAAACTTGGATTCTTGCAATAATCTCTATTCCTTTCTTCATTGGGCACTGCAATCATGTTCTCTGCATTGGGACACATAATATTGATGCTTTGGTTTGGCCAGAAAAGCTTTTCTTTCCACTAATTTTGTTATAATCAAAGTTCATCTGTGTAATGAGACAAACTTGGATTCTTGAAATAATCTACAATCATTTTGATTTTGTGATTAGGCACTACAAGCACGTTCTCCATAATGGGATACACGATACTGATGCTTTGGTTTAGTAACAAAAGCTTTTCTTTCAACTATTTTCCTTATAATCAAAGTTCATGCGTGAAAATGGGACAAACTTGGATTCTCGTAATAATCCCCATTCTTTTTATGATTGGGCACTAAATCATGTTCTCGACATTAGGATACAAGATGTTGATGCTTTGGTTTAGCAAGAAAAGCTTTTCTTTCCATAATTTTACTTGTAGTCAAAGTTTATGCGTGAAATGAGACAAACTTGGATTCTTGCAATAATCTCCATTCTTTCATGATTGGGCACTACAATCATGTTCTCGACTTTTGTATACATGAAATTAATGCTTTGGTTTAGCAAGAAAAGCTTTTCTTTCCACCATTTTCCTTATAATCAAAGTTTATTTAGGAATTATGACAAACTTGGATTCTTGTAATAAGCTTTATTCATTTTCTGATTGGGCACTACAATCGCATTAGGATACACGATATTGATGCTTTGGTTTGGCAAAAAAAGCTTTTCTTTTCACCATTTTTCTTATAATCAAAGTTCATGCATGAAATGAGACAAACTTGAATTCTTGTAATAATCTTCATTCTTTTTATGATTAGGCAGTACAATCATGTTCCCGACATTGCGATACACAATATTAGTGCTTTAGTTTTGCAAGAAAAGCTTTTCTTTACACTATTTTCCTAATAATCAAAGTTCATGATTGAAATAAGACAAACTTGGGTTATCATAATAATCCCCATTTTGTTTGTGATTGGGCACAACAACCACGTTCTTCTCATTTAGATACATGATATTGATACTTTTGTTTGGCTAGAAAAGCTTTTTTTTTCAACCAATTTCTTCGTAGTCAAAGTTCATGTGTGAAATGAGACAAACTTCGATTCTCGCAATATTCTCCCTTCCTTTCATTATTAGGCACTACAATCATATTCTCGACATTGGGATACATAATATTAATGTTTGGTTTGGCAAGAAAAGCCTTTCTTTTCACCTTTTTTCTTATAATTAAAGTTCATCTGTGTAATGAGACAAACTTTGATTCTTGTAATAATCTTCTTTCTTTTTGTAATTGGGCACTACAATCATGTTTTCCACATTGGGATACATAATATTAATGCTTTGGTTTGGCAACAAAAGCTTTTCTTTTCGCCATTTTTCTTAAAATCAAAGTTCAAGCATGAAATGAGACAAACTTAGATTCTGGTGACAATCTCCATTCTTTTTGTGATTGGGCATTACAATCATATTCTCGACATTAGGATACAAGATATTGATGCTTTGGTTCTGCAAGAAAAGCTTTTCTTCCTACACATTTTCCTTAAAATCAATGTTCATGCATGAAATGAGACAAAGTTGGATTCTTGCAATAATCTCCATTCCTTTCGTGATTGGGCACTACAATCATGTTCTCGACTTTGGGATATAGGATATTGATGCTTTGCTTTAGCAAGAAAAGCTTTTCTTTCCATAATTTTCCTTGTAGTCAAAGTTCATGTGTGAAATAAGACAGACTTGGATTCCCATAATAATCTTTACTCCTTTCTTGATCGGGCATTACAATCATGTTCTTGAAGTTAGGATATAGGATATTGATGCTTTGGTTTTGCAAGAAAAGCTTTTCTTTCCACCATTTTCCTTATAATAAATGTTCATGCATGAAATGAGACAAACTTGGATTCTTGTAATAATCTCCATTCTTTTCGTGATTGGGCACTACAATCATGTTCTCGACTTTGGGATACATAATATCGATGCTTTGGTTTGGCAAGAAAAGCTTTTCTTTCCACCATTTTCCTTAAAATCAAAGTTCATCTGTGTAATGAGACAAACTTGGGTTCTTGTAATAATCTCCTTTCATTTGGCGATTGGGCACTACAATCATATTTTCCACATTAGCATACACGATATTGATGCTATGGTTTGGCAATAAAACCTTTTCTTTCCATCGTTTTTCTTATAATCAAAGTTCATGAGTGAAATGAGACAAACTTGGATTCTCATAATAATCTATATTCTTTTTGCGATTGAGCACTACAATCATGTTCTAGTCATTAGGATACAGGATATTGATGCTTTAGTTTTGCAAGAAAAGGTTTTCTTGCCACCATTTTCCGTATAACCAACATTCATGCATGAAATGAGATAAGCTTGGATTCTTATAATAATCCCTATTTTGTCTGTGATTAGTTACAAGGACCATTTTCTCCCCATTTAGATACATGATACTGATGCTTTGTTTTGCCAAGAAAAGCTTTTTTTCCCTTCAATTTCCTTACAGCCAAAGTTCACCCGTGAAATAAGACAAACTTAGATTCTCATAGTAATCTTCATTCCTTTCATGATTGGGCACTCCAATCACGTTCTCTACTTTAGCATATGCAATATTTATTATTTGGTTTGGCAAGAAAAGCTTTCCTTTTCGCCATCTTCCTTATAATAAAATTCATGCATGAAATGTGACAACTCAGATTCTTGTAATAATCTTCAATCAGTTTTTGATTGGGCACTAGAATCACATTCTCCATATTAGGATACATGATACTGATGCTTTAGTTTGACAACAAAAGCTTTTCTTTCCACCATTTTCTTTATAATCAAAGTTCATTCATAAAATGAGACAAAGTTAGATTCTCATAATAATCCCCATTCTTTTTGTGATTGGGCACTACCATCATATTTTTGGCATTAGGATACACGATATTGATGCTTTGATTTGGCAAGAAAAGCTTTTCTTTGCCTTGTGTTCCTTATAACCAAAGTTCATCTGTGAAAGAGACAAAAATGGATTCTTGTAATAATCTCCCTTTATATTTTGATTGGTCACTGCAATCAGTTTTTGCCCATTGGGATACATGATATTTATGCTTTGGTTTGGCAACAAAAGCTTTTTTTTCCACCATTTTCCTTATATCAAAGTTCATGCATGAAGTGCAAAAAACTTGGATTCTCATAATAATCTCCACTCTTTTTGTGATTGGGCATTACAATCACATTCTCAAATTAGGATACATAATATTGATGATTTGGTTTTGCAAGAAAAGTTTTTTCTTTTCACCATTTTCCTTGTAATCAAAGTTCATGCTTGAAATGAGATAAACTTGAATTCTCGTTATAATACCCATTCTGTTTGTGATTGGGCACAACAACCATGTTCTCCCCATTCAGATACATAATTTAATGCTTTGGTTTTGTAAGAAAAGCTTTTTTTCCACCAATTTCCTCATTGTCAAAGTTCATGCACAAATAAGACAAAATATGATTCTCACAATAATCTCAATTCCTTTTGTGATCGGGCACTACGGTCATGTTCTTAATGCTGGAATGTAGGATATATATACTTTGGTTTGGCAAGAAAAGCTTTTCTTTTCACTATTTTCCTTATAATCAAAGTTCATCTGTGAAATGAAATAAACTTGGATTCTTTTAATAATCTCCATTCATTTTGTGATTGGGCACTACAATCATGTTTTCCACTTTAAGATACACGTATTGATGCTTTGGCTTAGCGACGAAAGCTTTTCTTTCCAACATTTTCCTTAAAATCAAAGTTCATGCATTAATTGAGACAAACTTGGATTATGGTAATAATATCCATTCTTTTTGTGATTGGGCATGACAATCATGCTCTTGACATTGGGATACATGATATTGGCACTTTGTTTTTACAAGAAAAGCTTTTCATTCCATTATTTTTTATGATAATCAAAGTTCATGTATGAAATAAGACAAACATGAATTCTCATAATAATCACTATTATGTTTGTGATTGGGCACAACAACCTTGTTCTCCCCATTTAGATGCATGATACTGATGCATTGGTTTGGCATGAAAAGTATTTTTTTTGCCAATTTCCTCATAGTCAAATTTCACATGTGGAATAAGACAAACTTAGATTCTCGCAATAATCCCCATTCCTTTTGTGATTAGGCATTACAATCATGTTCTTAATTTTGGAATACACGATATTGATGCTATGGTTTGGTAACAAAAGCTTTCCTTTTCACCATTTTCCTTATAATTAAAGTTTATCTATGAAATAAGACAAACTTGGATTCTCGTGATAATCTTCATTCCTTTCGTGATTGGGCATTACAATCATGTTCTCAATTTTAGGATACACGAAATTGATGCTATGGTTTGGTAACAAAAGCTTTTCTTTTCGCCATTTTCCTTATAATTAAAGTTCATTTATGAAATGAGACAAACTTGGGTTCTTGTAAAAATCTCCATTCCTTTCGTGATTAGGCACTACAATAAAGTTTTCATGTTGGGATACACGATATTGATGATTAGGTTTGGCAATAAAAGTTTTTTGTTCCACTATTTTCTTTATAATCAAAGTTCATACGTGACTAAAACAAACTTGGATTCCCGTAATAATCTTCATTCTTTTCATGATTGGGCACTACAATCACATTCCCAACATCAGGATAGACAATACTGATGCTTTGGTTTTGCAAGAAAAGCTTTTTTTTCGCTATTTACCTTATAATCATAGTTCTTGCATCAAATGAAACAAACTTGGATTCTGGTAATAATCCCCGTTTATGATTAGGCACAAGGACCATGTTCTCCCCACTTAGATACACGATAATGATGCTTTGGGTTGGCAACAAAAGCTTTTTTTTCACTAATTTTTGTGTAGTCAAAGTTCATGCATGAAATGAGACAAACTTTGATTCTCGCAATAATCTCCATTCCTTTCGTGATTGGGCACAACAATCACATTCTCGACATTGGGATACATGATATTATGCTTAGGTTTGGCAAGAAATGCTTTTCTTTCCATTGCTTTCATTATAATCAAAGTTCATTTGTGAAGTGAGACAAACTTGGATTCTCACAATAATCTCCATTCCTTTCATGATTGGGCACTAGTATCATGTTCTCTACTTTGGGATACATGATATTGATCATTTGGATTGTCAAGAAAAGCTATTCTTTCCACCATTTTCCTTATAATCAAAGTTCATACATGAAATGAGACAAACTGAGATTCTTATACTAATCCTTATTTCGTTTGTGATTGGGCACAACAATGATGTTCTCTCTATTTTTATACATGATATTGATGCTTTGGTTTGGCAAGAAAAGCTTTTCTTTCCATCAATTTCCTTGTAGTTAAATTTCATGCGTGAAATGAGGCAAACTTTGATTCTCACAATAATCTCCATTGCTTTCATGATTAGACACTACAATCACGTCCTCGACATTAGGATACACGATATTGATACTTTAGTTTGGCAAGAAAAGTTTTTCTTTCCACCATTTTCCTGATAATCAAAGTTTACATGTGAAATGAGATAAACTTGGATTCTCATAATAATCTCCACCTTTTTTGTGATTGGGTACTACAATCATGTTTTTCACATTAAGATACACAATATTGATGCTTTGATTTTGCAAGAAAAGCTTTTGTTTCCACCATTTTTCTTATAATCAAAGTTCATGGGTAAAATAAACTTGGATTCCAAAAATAATCTCTATTCTTTTTATGATTGGGCACTACAACCATGTTCTTGATATTGTGATACATGTTGTTAATGCTTTAATTTTACAGGAAAAGCTTTTCTTTCCACCATTTTCCTTATAATCAAAGTTCATGCATAAAATGAGACAAACTTGGATTCTCATAATATTCCATATTATGTTTGTGGTTGAGCACAACGACCATGTTCTCCCTATTTTTATATATGATATTGATACTTTTGTTTGGCAAGAAAATTTTTTTCCACCAATTTCCTCATTGTCAAAGTTCATGTGTGAAATAAGATAAACTTTGATTCTCATAATAATCTCCATTACTTTCATGATTGGGCACTACAATCATGCTCTTGACATTGGCATACACGATATTATTGCTTTGGTTTTGTAAGAAAAGCTTTTCTTTCCACCATTTTCTTTATAATCAAAGTTCACGCTTCAAATGAGATAAACTTGAAATCTCATAATAATCTCCACTCTATTTGTGATTGGGCACTATAATCATGTTTTCCACATTGCAATACACGATATTGATGCTTTGATTTTGTGAGAAAAGCTTTTGTTTTTGCCATTTTGCTTTACTCAAAGCTCATGTGTAAAATGAGACAAACTTGGATTCTCACTGTAATCTCTATTCCTTTCATGATTGGGCACTACAATCACGTTCTCAACTTTGGGAAATGTGATATTTATGCTTTGGTTTGGCAAGAAAACCTTTTTTTTGCCATTTTCTTTATAACAATAGTTTATGCATGAAATGAGGCAAACTTGGATTCTTATAATAATCTCCAATCATTTTTGTGATTGGGCACTACAATCACATTCTTAACATTAGGATACACGATACTGAGGCTTTGGTTTGGCAACAAAAGTTTTTTTTCCACCATTTTCCTTATAATCAAAGTTCATGCATGAAATAGGACAAACTTGGATTCTCGTAATAATCCTCATTTTTTTGTGATTGGGCACTACAATCATGTTCTCGACATTAGGATACACAATATTGATACTTTGATTTGGCAAGAAAAGCTTTTCTTTCCATTATTTTCCTTATAATCGAAGTTCATATGTGAAATAAGACAAACTTGGATTCTTGTAATACTCTCCTCTATTCATATTGTGATTAGGCACTATAATAATTTTTTTCCCACTAGGATACATGATATTAATGCTTTGGTTTGGCAACAAAAGCTTTTCTTTCCACCATTTTACTTATAATCAAAGTTCATGCGTGAAATGAAAAAATCTTACATTCTCGTAATAATCTCCACTCTTTTTTTGATTGGGCACTACAATCCTATTCTCGACATTAGGATACACAATATTGATGCTTTAGTTTTGCAAGAAAAGCTTTTCTTTCCACCACTTTCCTTATAATCAAGGTTTATGCATGAAATGAGACAAATTGAAATTCTCATTGTAGTACCCAATTTGTTTGTGATTGGGCATGACAACCATGTTCTACCCATTCAGATACATGATTTAATGCTTTGGTTTGGCAAGAAAAGCTTTTTTTTCTACCAATTTCCTCACTGTCAAAGTTCATGTATGAAATGAGACAAATTTTTATTCTCGTAATAATCTCCATTCCTTTCATCATTGGACACTACAATCATGTTCTCGACATTGGGATAAATGATATTGATGCTTTGATTTGCAGGAAAAGCTTTTGCTTCCACCATTTTCCGTATAATTAAAACTCATGTGTAAAATGAGACAAATTTAGATTCTCGTAGTAATCTCCATCCTTTTCGTGATTGGGCACTACAATCATATTCTTGACTTTGGGATATACGATATTTATGCTTTGGTTTGGCAAGAAAAGCTTTTTTTCTGTCATTTTCCTTATAATAATAGTTCACGCATAAAATGACACAAATTTGGATTCTTGTAATAATCTCCAATTATTTTGTGATTGGGCACTACAATCACGTTCTCCACATTTGGATACATGACAGTGAGGCTTTGCTACTTTTCTTTCCACCATTTTCCTTGTAATTAAAGTTCATGCGCGAAATGAAAAAACTTGGATTCTCATAATAATCCCTATTTTCTTTGTGATTGGGCACTACAATCATGTTCTCGACATTGGGATACACGATATTAATGCTTCAATTTAGCAAGAAATGCTTTTCTTTCCACCATTTTCCTTATAATCAAAGTTCATCTATGAAATGAGACAAACTTGGATTCCTGTAATAATCTCTATTCATATTATGATTAGGCACTACAATTATTTTTTCCATATTGGGGTACATGATATTGATTCTTTGGTTTGACAATAAAAGCTTTTATTTCCACCATTTTCCTTATAATCAAAGTTTATGCATGAAATGAGAAAAACTTGGATTCTCGTAATAATCTCCACTCTTTTTGTTATTGGGCACTACAATCATGTTCTTGACATTAGGATACACAATATTGATACTTTAGTTTTGCAAGAAAACTTTTTCTTTCCACCGTTTTCCTTGTCATCAAAGTTTAAGCATGAAATAAGATAAACATAAATTCTTGTTATAATACCCATTCTGTTTGTGATTGGGCACAACAACCATGTTCTCCCTATTCAGATACATGATATTGATGCGTTGGTTTGGCATGAAGAGGTTTTTCCTCCACCAATTTCCTTGCAGTTAAAGTTTACATGTAAAATGAGACACACCTAGATTTTCACAATAATCTCTATTCCTTTTGTGATTGGGCTCAACAATCATGTTCTTGATATTGGGATACATGATATTGATACTTTGTTTTGGCAACAAAAGCTTTTCTTTCCATCATTTTTCTTACAAACTTGGATTTTTGTGATAATCTCATTCTTTTTGTGATTAGGCACTACGATCATGTTTTCCATGTTGGGACGCACGATATTGATGCTTTGGTTTGGCAATAAAAGCTTTTTTTTCCACTATTTTCTTTATAATCAAAGTTCATGCATGACATAAGATAAACTTGGATTCTCATAATAATCTCCATTCTCTTTATGTTGGGTACTACAATCTTGTTCTTGACATTAGGATACACGATACTGATGCTTTGATTTTGCAAGAAAAGCTTTTCTTTCCACCATTTTTCTTATAATCATAGTTCTTGCATAAAATGAAATAAACTTGGATTCTCACAATAATCCCTATTTTGTTTGTGATTAGGCACAAAGACCATGTTTTCCCCACTTAGATACACAATATTGATGCTTTGGTTTGGCAACAAAAGCTTTTTTTCACTAATTTCTTTATGATCCAAGTTCATGCATAAAATAAGACAAACTTAGATTCTCACAATAATCTCCATTCCTTTCGTGATTGGCACAACAATCATGTTATCGATATTAGGATACATGATATTGATGTTTTGGTTTGGCAAGAAAAGCCCTTCTTTCTACTATTTTTCTTATAATCAAAGTTCATTTACGAAATGAGACAAACTTGGATTCTCACAATAATCTCCATTCCTTTCATGAATGGGCACTACTATCATGTTCTTGACTTTAGAATACATGATATTGATGCTTTGGTTTGGCAAGAAAAGCTTTTTATTCCACCATTTTCCTTATAATGAAAGTTCATGCATGAACAAGACAAACTTGGATTCTTGTAATAATCCCCATTCTGTTTGTGACTGGGCATAACAACCATGTTCCCCCCAGTTAGATACACGATATTAATACCTTGGTTTGGCAAGAAAAGCTTTTTTTTTCACCAATTTCCTTGAGGTCAAAGTTCATGCATGAAATAAGACAAACTTTGATTCTCGCTTAAAACCTTATGTATTCTTTTGGCTTTTTATTAAGGTACAAAATGTAATTTTGAAACGTTTAGAGACCTATTAGCAGTTTTTGCATTTTAGGTCAATTTTGATATTTAAGTTACCCATGGAGGGTGTAATGGTTATTCCATATCATTTTTGAGTCCTTTAGGTTAACGGGATACTTATAGGTCGAAGGTAAACCTTAGGTGTATTTTACTAATTTTCTTAGAACTGAGTTTTATGTGATCACCAAGATACTTATAGGTCAAAGCTCTATAATAAGAGTAGGTTTATTTGCTCGTGATGCCATCTAGCCCTTTAGGTATTGAGATAATTATAGGTCGAAGGTAAACTTTAATGACATTTTGGTAATTTTTTCTAATATCAAGTCCTAGTTAGTAACCGAGATGCTTTTTTACCAAAGGTGTATATTTAGGATAGCTTTATTGTTTTTTAAATATTTTTTAAATTAAGGCAATGTCTCCTAGTTAATTAATACATGGAATTCCTACCATAATGTGCAAGGGGTTCTAAAAATTATTTTAATAACGAGACATCCTTTTCAAAATGAAAGTCAAGATTTTTCAATTTTTGTAAAAATATTGCCTTCTATATTCCACAGTTTCTCCAACAAGTTACAATAGATATTTTGATTTCTAAAAACTTTTCATATTCCATAAGTTTTCTAGCAGGGTATAAAAGAGAATGATAGAAACTTTCGTGTCCCCTTGGTTTTTTGAAAGGTGGGAATAATATTGTGATTTCTAGAAATAATAAAACTTGACTTTTTTAAAATAATAAAATTTGTTTCATAAAATTTAAATTTTGATATATGAAAATAATAATTAAATATCAAATATTGAAATTAGATAAAAATCAAATTTTAAATTAACATGCAATTAATAAGGTATTAATTATGGGGTATCATGAGAAGATCAATCTTTACTTATGATAGTAATCGATTCTCAGACATTTCATGCGATCTCTGGCATGAGCACTGACCTCAAAGTTTGTTTTTATGGGTTTCGTAATCCTTAAAATATAGACTTCAGCAGGTGACCAATCTCACCTAGCCAAGATAGATTGGCGGCGACTCTAAATAAATGGTCATTTCATAATGACTACTTGGAGAAGTCGAGTGAGTGGCTCATCTCGACAATTCAGTCCCCAAACATGAAAAATAGAGAGTTCTAATAATGATATGGCCCTAAAAATTAAAAAATAATGATATATAGATATATATATATATAATAATAATAAAAGTTGAGTTGGTTATGATTCGTATCTAGGCCATGTTGCAACAACTTGGTAACTGTACTAGGGACAAGTTAGAGAATCATGCCTAAAATTAATTAAGTGTTAACTAAATTTTGATTAATTTGATTTTAGTTGTATATAACTATAATTCCCAGTATTTTCAAAACAAAATTTTTTATTGCATTTTTTATTTATATAGAAATTTTGCTATATGTTGTTCATATTTTTCACTAATCTCATTGTTTTCTTTACAGCATTATGTATGGGGTATTTAGGGTATGATTTTTTATTATTTTTTAAAATTGAGCTATAAAAGGTAAGTTGTTCCCCCAAACACATTGTACACATGCATATGCATTAGATTCTCTTCTAGGTATATGGAAGAAGCATAGGTACCTAATATTTTAGAAGGAGCCAAAGTAACTTTGCCTTTTGAGGTGTTAGCCTCTGTCTAGGCTAGTGAAAAGCCTACCAGGTGTAAATTCCTATACCTACCTAAGGTGTTAGCCTGGTTATAGGCATGGAAGATACTTCCACTCAAATAAAACCCTTTTTAACATAAACCCATCATAGGTAAGGATTAGGGTACCTGATTAGTTCTTTTTTCAAACTCAAGAAGCAATTCGAGAACCTCTTTAGATTATTAACTCAAACCTCATGTAATGAACTATAGGGGCTTCACCTAGTTAGAGCTATACCTAATTTTAAAGGATACCAAATTAGGTACACATGGGGGAACACTTTTTAAACTTTTCTTTTTATTTTATATTTTGAACATGTGCATCATGTGATGATAATTGAACATCTTTATTTATGGTAAGACCTGTTCCACCCTAAAAGGTGTTGTTATGCTTCAATTCTGATGTCAAGTGATGATGCACGAACATCGCCATTGGTAAAACAATTATTTCTTTTGCCTTGCAAGTCATATGTGCAACTTTAACTACATCGTGTAGACCTATATGTTTGATGATGTTATTCGAATGTCATCGCTAACAACAAGGCTTTTTCATTTACCCCGATAGGTTTTATAATGTCCTAATATTTTACTTAGGGCAACTTTTATGTATTTTCATATTAATTCTTTTCTTATTTATTTGGGCTAATTTACTCTTTATTTTTATTTCTCTTTGTATGTTATTGTACTTTAAGGCATCATAATGTCTAAATTTTATTTGAGGCTGTCTCTTTGATAATAGGCCTTTTGTATATATTTATTCACATGCCTTTTTCTTTAACATTACATTAATTTTATCCTTGCACTCATTTGTATATGTGCATACATGCATTCATGACACGTATTTTATAATGGTAAGGGGGTAAAATAAAGGTTTATTTGATTTATTAGTTTCCTAAAAGAATTTATTTCTTTTAATCCAGGAATGTCAGGATAATCAAACCCCACTGACCATGGCAGATGAATTCTTAATACACTTAAAAGAATAGAGAGAGATGATCGAGAAGCCTGAGAGACTATAATAAAATGATAGGAAGAGATGCAAACTTAAATCTCTAAGCTAATGGAACAAGTGATGGCTAGAGAGAAAGAGTTTAAAAGTGAGAATCCAATAAACCAAGGGACTCTTCTTAGTATTGTTACTGACTTATACAAGTAAAAGGACAATCACCTCAAAGAACCTAACTTATGACAGCTAGTCCCATAATACATACTTCTATAGACCTTAACGCTTAACAAGGGTAATAGGCATAAAACAAGATACTATTTTCAACAATTCAATGGGTGCAAATACTGACGAGTTCATTGAACAAGTCTCAAGTTCAAGACTCAAAAAAAGGTCAAAATTAAGAACAGTAAAAAAAAGTACCAGCTTTTTGAAAAGGCTCAAAGCAATAGAAAAAGTCAGGGAATTAAAAAGTGTTGATATGGATGAGTTGAGTTTGTCACTAGATCTAATTCTTTCTCCTAGGTTTAAGATGCCAAAGTTTGAAAAGTTTAGTGGCACTACTTTTTTGCAAGCCCACATCAGAATGTTTATCATAAAAATAATCAAGCACATCCATAATGATAAGCTTCTCATTCATTGTTTTCGAGAAAGCTTGTTAGGGTCAGCGTTAAGATGGTATAATGATTTGAATAGGGATCAAGAACCATGTTGGGAAGACTTGACTAATGTTTTTCTTTAGTCATATAAGCATATGTTAGATTAGGCACTTAATTGATTATTTCTTCAAAGTATGGACAATAAATCAATAGAAATGTTCATACAATATGCCTAGAGATGGAAAGACATAGCGATCCAAGTACAACCACATTTGATGGAAAAAAAAGATGGTATCTTTATTTTTGAATACCTTACCAAATCCATTATTTGATAAACTTATGGGAACTGCGACAAGATGTTTTGCTGATATAGTGGGCTATACTGAAATGATTGAAAATGCCATAAAAAATAGGAAGATATATGTTAACAAGGTGCCTATGGTGAAGAAAAAGAAAAACTTATGAAAAAGAAGAAGAAACCCAAGCTATTTTCTAGATGAATCTACCACTTACGAATCCTGATCAACTTTGGTCTCATCCTTCTAAGCCTTGTTATCATATCATTAATAGTGCATCCAATGTGACCCATTATCCTTCCCTATCCATGTGTATAGTAAATCAACTATCATATTTGAGCACAAGCCAAGTTCTCAGCAGAATAGCCATAGCAAATGTAAAATGTGAAATCTAAATTGGGTTAAGCAAATTCCTATGTCTTATTCCAAGCTTTTGCCTCAGCTTATCAAACATCACCTCTTAACACCTGTCCAAGTTAAACCTCTAAAACCCCTATATCTTGAATGATATGACCTAAACCAATATTTTAATTATCATTTCGATAATTCAGGTCATTCAACAAAAGATTGTCCTATTCTTAAGTACAAAGTTTGGGACCTTATTAAGGGCTAGGAAGTTAAGATTCGAAGATGAGAAAGCTAAATGTCATCAAAAAGAACCAAATGCATCCATGATGATTAGTGTAACCCTTATTTTGAAAAGCCATGGTCCAGAATTGACATCATTTTATGAAGTACGTATGTCAAAAGCTTTTGATAAGATAAAAATGTTTCCAAAAAGTATTATGATGGAAAGTTTTAAGAATACTAATTATCAATGTTGAAAATAAGTTTATACCCTATTATAATGACAACAATGAATAATTATTCACATAAAAAGTCAAAAGTCTAACTTTGATGATGATATTTGAAACAATTAGAAGTTTTTAACGTCTTTGATGGTGATATTCAAAGACAAAGCTTCAATGGCAATATTTGAAGCATTTAAAAGTTCAATGTCTTTGATGATGATAATCAAAAACAAAGCTTCGATAATGATATTTAAAGCATTTATAAGTTTTCATCATCTTTGATGGTGGTATTCGAAGACAAAGCTTTGATGGTGATATTCAAAGCATTTAAGAATTTTCCAAGTCTTTGATGGTGATATTCGAAGGCAAAGCTTTGATGGTTTAAAGCATTTAAAAGTTTTCAATGTCTTTGATGGTGATATTAAAAGATAAAGCTTTGATGGGGATATTCAAAACATTTAGAAGTTTTCAACAACTTTGATGGTCATATTCAAAGATAAAGCTTCAATGGTGACATTTGAAGCATTTAGAAGTTTTCAACATCTTTGATTATGATATTCAAAGAGAAAGCTTTGATGGCAATATTTTTTCAACGTCTTCGATAGTGATAAGATAAAGCTTCGATGGTCGAAGCATTTATAAGTTTCCAACATCTTTGATGGTGAGCATTGAAGAACTTTCCAAGTCTTCGATAGTGATATACGAGGGCAAGGCTTTGATGGCAGAACATACCTAAAAAAAGAAGGGGCCCTCAAATATTAGAATCCAACAAAATTTGATAAATTGGTAGAGGCCCATAAAGGACTATTGGTCCAAGGGTCATCAACCTTTTAGTAGTATACCAATCAGGGGCAATTTCAATCTTGAATTTAAAACTTTGTATATTACTTTTTACAAACTGTAAATTATAAAATGAATTTTAATTTGTAAATATTATGCACTACCATCAACCATGAATTTGTTAGTAATGATTTCTAATATTTAGGATAATGAGAACATTTTGGAAAATTTTTCTTTATTAGGTGATCACCGTTAGGTTCAACTCTCTTAGAAAGGTACTTTACTTCTACATATATGATTATCCCAAACGTTCAACTATAGGCCTTTCATCACTAAAGACAATCCACATCTAAATGTTCTTTTATATGGATTCCTTGAAAGTCCTACAAATAGGTTATGCTCCTAAAACATTCAGATACCGATAATTTAACATTTAAAATAATGATAGAAATTCTGAGGTCTCTCTCATTTTGGTAACCTTTTGGCTTAATTCCATGACATTTTTCCTAATCCTCGATTCAGGAAGAATAAGAATGAACATGAGCCAAAATCTTCTTCTCCTTTTGAACAAAACCTTTTCAAACCAATTCTTGATACATAAGATATGAGATCTGAGATCTTTTCCAAGCCAATCTAATTTTCTTTCCTAAAGGTTTAATGAGTTATTGGTGGCTCTGAAGTCAATATTATTGAGGGGTATTCCCTACGCCTTTATTAAGTGCAACATCATGTTATTGAAGTATTCAAAAGGATTTCATAAAAAAATTATCTCTAAGTGAAATGCTTGACAAGTTCAAATGGCCATGTTTGAAATAAACAATGGTCTTCTTTCTCTATCTTTTCTCAAATATAGAAAATTATTCCTTCTGTCGAATCCTTTAAGCCTGATAATGTTTTTTTTTTGAACCCTAATTAAGGATCACCCTTCACATTGTAGGGCAAATGGAGCAAAGCTTTAAAATTAGAAAAAGTGAAATTTTGTCTTAAATTTACAAGAAGAATAAGTTTGATTGTCATGACAAAGCAAAAAATTAAGCAAAGTTTAAGCGAGTTTGAGATTCAAATATTCAAATATGAAAAATAAAGAAATTTTAAGTCTCAAGTTTAAATATTCAAAGTGAAAAATGAAGAAAGTTCAAGTTTAAAGTTCAAATATTCAAATAAAAAAATAAAGAAAGTTTAAATTTCAAATTTTCATCGTATAAAAAAATAAATCAAGAAAGTTCAAATTTTATGTTTCTTTACAATGAAGAATAAAGCAAGTAAAAGTAAATGAAGAATATAGATGCGTTTCACCTTAAAAAAATCCCAAGTTTGGTTCTGCTAAAGAAAAGTGATCATTGATTCAATTAACCTTAAATACTTGATTTAGGCCCATATATCATTCTCTTTCTAAACTTTGAATCGTGGCCTATGTAATGTACCTACCAAAGTCCATTTTGATCAAATGTAGCTATTTAAGCTGTCCAGCTATTCTTAGGAAGCTCTTTAAAAATTAATCTTTCTGAATGATTTTTGAGTCCTCAAGAATATGATAGGACAAGCTTAATGCCCTTGGAATCACTCTTAAATCAACAAAAATAACCATTAATGCAAGAAAACCCTTATGCTAATTCAAAAATGATCCCAAACCCATGACAATTTCATGACATCAATAAAAGGTTGAGTCAAATGCCCAAACATTAATTCCTTTGAAAATAATCTTTTAGAACTTTTATACCTAACCTTGGGAATTGTTGCTTACTGAAACTTTTCAGATCAAACCCATCAGTAATTGGTGTTTACTAGTGGTAGTTTAACATCTGTCAAGCTATTGTGTTTGAAGATTAAAAGGATGTTATAACATGATTGTTTACCTTTCGAAGGACTTATATGAAATGCACATCCATTTAAACTTGGCCTTGATAAACCTTGACCTTATCATATCAATTTCTTCAAAATATTTTAGCGGTGCCACTCTATTTATGCCTCTAAATTCATTTTTCATCTCATTTAAAGAAGTCTCAAATAGTGATCATCGATCAAAAGAGAAAGCTTTAACATGCTGATGAAGACAGCATGTCCATTATCCTTGACATTGAAAAATCATGTTTGAAAATGTTTTCTAATTTTCATATATTTTGATGAAGTAAACTTTTCCCTAGGTCAGAATAAGAAGGTGACTGCATTCCATAAATCTTGAAATTTTGATGAATTATGATACTTTGCATTATATCAATAGAAGTTTGCTAATATGCCTTGACCTGATAGTTATCTAATTACATAAACTATATCTTTAGATCAATTAAACTATACTTTGATATTTGATGAGTTTTTAGGAAAGATTGAATGATTATATGAAGAAATCTATTACTTTCTCACATGATCATATGGTACGATAGGTGAAAAAGGCTTTGACAAAAGCATTCAAAATTTTTCATCTAGAAAATTCTTTCAAAATCTTTGATGGTGATATTCGAAGATAAAGCTTTGATGGTGATAATCGAAGCATCCATAAAAGTTAGAACCAAATTTTTTTCATCATCGGTAAGGTGTACAAGAGGAAAGGGTTCACTATGTTAGAACTAAATCCTTTATGATCATCGATAAGATGTATAAGAAAAATAGGTTTATTTGTGCTAGAACCAAATCCTTTATGATTACTGATAAGGTGTATAGGAGGAATAGGTTCATTTATGTGTTAAAACCAAATCAATAAGGTGTACAATAGGAATAGGTTTATTCATGCTAGAACTGAATCCTTCGTGATCATTGGGATTCTTTTATGCCAAAGGTGTATAGGAGGAATAAGTTCATTTGTATTAGAACTAAATCTTTTGTGATCACCAAGATGCTTCAATACCAAAGATGTACATAAAAATATGTTCATTTATGTCAAAACTGAATCTTTTATGATCGCCAAGATGCTTCTATGCCAAAGGTGTATGGAAGGAATAGGTTCATTTGTTATTGGTCAACTTCACTTGGTTAGGAACTAATAAAGCAAGATACCCTCTTCACGCGATCCTATGGTAAGGTAGGTGAAGCAAGATTAATGGAAAAAGGATTAGTGAAGTTTTTTATGTTCATTTTAATGCAGTTGGTGTATATATATGTGTGGGTACGTTGTAAAAACAAGTGTTTTATATGGGTCAAAAAAATTATGTTTATTTTTTCTTTGCCTTTTTTTTATTTAAAGCAACGGCCAAAAGGGGGCAATTGTAGAAACCTAATTTTGTTCGAACCTCCTTCCCTGTCAGTACAAAAATGTTTGAGATATAAAATTAGGCACTTGTACCAACAAAGGTAAATTTCTTTTAAGGGGAACATACATTTTCAAGGCCTATTTAGCTGCGCTTAAGTGACAGTAGGTGGACACCACAAAATTATTACCATTTCAAAGGTCGTACATAACCAATCTTAGATAACTATGAATGTTAAGGTAAAATAATTAGATTTTAACTTTATACTTATGAAATTTTGAAATACATTTTTTGAAAATATTATCACATTCAAATATCAAATTTTTTTGAAAATTTTCAAGAATTTTTGGTTAAATTTAGGAAGTTGGCTTTCGTATATTTTTACCAATGCCAGCATGGTATTTATGCCAATATGCATTTAGAAAATTCAAAAATATTTAAGGAAAAATTTGTATTGGCATTTTATATCACAAGGTGTTAAATTGTTCATTTTAGTAATTTATTTTGAATTTTTCATAATACTGCAAGTATCATACTTGTGAACTTTTTTTTGATAAAATTATTTTGGATTTTCTTCTTTACTATTTTGCAATTAATATTTTGAATAATATGTTTTATTTAATTCATTTTATATAAGTTTTAGTTTATTATTTGAATTTTTCTCGATTCTAAAATACGAACTTTCATTTATCTAAAAAAAATTTTGTGGAATTTTCTCCAGTTTTGAAGTTAAAAATTCTTTAAATATTTCATCTAATCATCGTTAAATCAGTTTTTTAAAATTATTTTACTTTTTAAGTTTTGTATTTTATTTTAGAACTTTCATGTTTCCAAAATACAATGTTTTTTATTTCATAAATTTTTTTAGAGGGATTTTTCTAAGTTTATGATTTTTCCATGTTTATAATTTTTAAAATTCTTTAAATATCTTTATTAAATTCATATTAAATCTTTTTTTTTTGAAAATTCAAGCTATTTTATGAGTTTTGCATTTTTCTTTTTGAAATGTTTTCATTTTCAAAATGTGAAATTTTTTGTTCCGTAAATTTTTTTAGGAGAATTTTTTTTCGTTCATAATCTTTAAAATTCTTCAAAAATTATTTTTGATTCATATTAAATTAGGTTTGAAAAATTCAATTTATTTTATGAGTTTTAGAATTTTTTTACTACCGAGGTACGAAGTTTTCTACTTTGTAAATTTTTTTAGTAAGATTTTTTTGAATTTATAATTTTAAAATTCTTCAAACATTGTTGTTTAATACACATTAAATCAATTTTTCAAAATTCAATTTATTTTATGAGTTTTTCCTTTTTTGTTTGTTTTTAATTTTTTTATTGTACATAAAAATTGTTTTTACTATTAGATTAAATTAAATTATCTTATGAAATTTTATTTCAAATAAATAATTTTTATTTTTCAATTTAATCTTTCTAATTAATTTTTACGGTATAATTTTACATATTATACAAATATCACACAAAATTCTTTAGAAATGGATGATGCCATGTATTACACAATGCATAAAATGACAAATTAATTAATTTAAATCAAATCATTTAATTAATTTAAATTAAATCAAATAAATGCTAAATCAAATGAAAAAAGAGTGAAAAGGGGGATAATCTGGAAACTTTGAGAAACCATTTGGCCAAGGGGGTTTCACATACCTTATTGGACAAACCTTCATTCCATAAATAGGGATGGTTCTACTCATTTTAGAGTTTTAGGGCATTTTTAAGAGAAAACAAAAAAAACACTAAAATTCATAAATTTTCAAGTTTTTCTAAGATATTTCTCTTTTAAATTTCTTAATCTTTGTTTATTTTTTATTTGAATCTTCTTTTTAATGAGCCAAATAAATACTTGTGCCAATGAATTTTTGTTCATGTTGAAAGGCCAAGTAGGATGGCTATGATTAAAATTCTTAATTTTATTATTTTAGTTATTTTTTTAGAAATAATTTGATTTTCATTAAGATTATATGTGTTTGCTGATATATATTGTTATTTTCATGTATATATGTTTATACAATTTTTCTTTATATTTTCAAGTTGTTTTATACAGATTTATTCACATTTTTTATGTTTTCTTGCTTATTCATGCTTAGAAAAAAATTCTAACATGTATATATTGATATTTATGATAATATGTGATGAAAAAAATTATTTTTTTCTCTAAAATATCATGCTGGCAGAATGATGTAGGAGCTGATTTTGCGATGTTTTAATTTTATTTAACTTATTTTGTAAACATAAAAATATTAGGGACTAAATTGCAAAAATTGTAAAATTTTTTCTATGCCATCAATGCTTGACTGATTGCTTGTGGATATTTATAGAAGTGTTTTTATGCTTAGTTGAGCATATTTGAATGTGTTTTATGTATTTCATATCATTTTAGGGTCATTTTACAATTTTACAAAGTTTAAAGACCAGTATGCAAAATACGAAAAAAATTTCAAGGCCATTCATGCTTGGCCAACTACTTGTATATACTTTTGAAAGTGTTTTCACATTTATTATGAGGTTTATGAATATGTTTTATGCATTTTCTATCACTTTGTGGCTATTTTGTAATTTTAAAAAGTTTAAAGGCTTATTTGCAAATTTGTAAAATTTTTGTTCAAGGACATAGGTGTTTGGTCGAATTGAAATTGTGAATATTGGTATGATTTCCATAAATGTTTGTGATGAATTTTGTGTTTAATTATGATTTTATTTTTTATAGGGATTGAATTGCAAAATTAGAAAATATTAGGGATCAGCTAGAAAACTTTGCATTTTAAGTCTAATACAATGTTTTTAACATTCCAAATATTTTTAACATTCCAATGGTCTCTTGTAGGGGTGTAGAAATTATTAAAATGTTTTGCATTATTTCAGTTTTTCGTAAAGGTACAAAATGTAATTTTGAAAAGTTTAGAGACCTATAGGCAAATTTTGCATTTTAGGTCAATTTTAATATTTAAGTTACCCATGAAGGGTGTAATGGTCATTCCATATCATTTTTGAGTCATTTAGGTTGCCGGGATACTTATAGGTCAATGGTAAACCTTAAAGGTATTTTGTTAATTTTTTTAGAATCAAGTCCTTTATGATCACTGGGATATTTATAAGTCAAAGGTGTACAATAGCAGTAGGTTTATTTGTTCTTGATGCCGTCTACCCCTTTAAGTACTAGATACTTATAGGTCAAAGATAAACCTTAGCGACATTGTGGTAATTTTTCCTAAAATCAAGTCCTAGATAGTAATTAAGATGCGTTTATGTCAAAGGTGTATATTTAGGATAGATTCACCATTTTCATTATATTAGTGTCCATTAGGGTACTGAGATACTTTTACGTCAAAAGTATACCTTAAGATCATTTCGGTAATTTTCCTCGAGTAAAGTCTTAGGTAAGCACTAGGATGCTTTTAGGCAAAAGGTGTATATTTAGTATATGTTCACCCTTTTATTATCATTTTTAAGTCCTTAGGATAACTTGGATACTTATATGTCAAAGGAATAGCCTAAATGCATTTTTGTAATTTTGCATTAGAACCAAGCTCTATGTGATTACAGAGATATTCTCATATCTGAAGTACACATTAAGAATAGATTCGTCATATTAGACTATTTGTAGGTCTCAATAAAATTGGATTTTTTTCAAATTAGGGCAATGTCTCCTAATTAATTAATACATGGAATTCCTACCAGAATATGCAAGGGGTTTTGCTAATTATTTTAATAACGAGACACCTTTTTCAAAATAAAAGTTAGGGATTTTAATTTTTAAAAATAAAACCTTTTGTATTCCACGAGTTCTCTAGCGGGGTACAAATAATATTTTATTTCTAAAAACCTTTAGTATTCCATAAGTTCTTTAGTATGATATGAAAGAGAATAATAAAAACATTCATGTCCTCTTGGTTTTTTGGGAGGGTGCTAATGATATTGCGATTTTCAAAAATAATAAAACCTAACTTTCTAGGACTAATAAATTTTGTTTCATAAAATTTAAATTTCGTTTCATAAAATTTAAATTTCGATATATGGCAATTATAATTAAATATCAAATTGTAAAATTTAATAAAACTCAAAATTTAAGTTAACACACAATTAATAAGGTACCGATCACCGGGCATCACGAGAAGTTCAATCCTTACTTGTGATTATAACTGACTTTCGTACCTTTTCATGCGATCTCCGATATGAGCGCAGACCTCAGAGTTTGTTTTTAAGGGTTTCTTAGTGCTTAAAATATAGACTTTGGCAAGTGACCAATCTCAATTAACTAAAATAGCCTAGTGGCAGCTCCAAATAAATGGTTGTTTCATAACGACTATTTGGATAAGTCGACTGAGCAATTTATCTCAACAAATTAGTCCCCAGACATGAAAAATAGAGAATAATAATAATTATATGGGCCCAAAAATAAAAAAATAATGATATATAAAGAGAGATATATATATATATCTAGATGGAAACAAGGGGTACAATTGCCATTTTACGTCAAGCTGGTCAAAATCCGTATCTAGGCCATGTTGCAACACCCAGTCCTAAAAAAACAGAGAAAATATTAATAATGATATAGCCTATAGAAATAAAAGAGTATAAAATAATGATATATCAATAACTATATGAACAAGGACCTTTTTTCTTAAGTTAGGATTGGCAGGATTAGTATTCAGGCTATGTTGTGATAGTTTGACAACTCCACTAGGGACCTAGGTTAAAGAGTCAGGCCTAAAATTAATCACATATTAATTAAATTTTGATTTGTTCTATGCTAACCAGTATTTTATTATAATTTCTTGTATTTTCAAAATAAATTTTTAATTTATATGGAAATTCCAATATATATTGTTCATATTTTTCACTAATCCTTCTCTTTCCTTTGCAACCTATTTTGTAAGGCATCTAGGATAGTGTAGACACCTAATTTTGTCCGTGTTTTTTTTCCAATAATTCAAAATATCCGAGATTAAGAACTTAATGATCACCCTCATTAGCAATGATCCTTTTTAGATCAACAAGACATTTTCAAGACTCTTTTAGTCATATTTAAATGGCTGTAAGTTCACATGACAAAAAGTCATATTGTGATCTCTAATTCTGGATATACAACACAAATATTTAAGAGAAAAATATTTTTTAATATTTTTCTTAAATTTGAAAATCTATCTATGCGGATGATATCATGGTCAAATTTCTTAATTTTTGGAATTCTTTGAGAATTTTTGGTAAAATATGCAAAATTGACTCTCATATATTTTTATCGATATCTATGTGGTATTTATGTTAATACATACTTCAAAAAATATCAAAAACATTCAATGAAAAATTTATATTGGCATTCTGTACCGTAAGGTGTTAAGTTGCCCATTTTTATAATTAAATTTGAATTTTTCACAGTACAATAAGTATCTCACTTGTGAAATTTTTCCTGGTCAAATTATTTTAAATTTTAGATTTTCATCTTTATTATTTTGTAAATTAATATTTTGCATAATATATTATTATTTATTTCATATTATATAAGTTTCAATAAATTTTTTGAAAATTTTCTCTATTCTGGAATACAAACTTTCCTTTATTTGTAAGACTTCGAGTGGAATTTTCTTAGGTTTTAAACCTTAAAATTCTTTAAATATTTCCCTTAAACTATTGTTAAATCACATTTTCAAAATTCATTTATTTGTTGTACCTTTTAGAAATTTTACCTTTTAAGAAATATAGAGTTTTTTCTACTTCGTAAATTTTCAAAATTCTTTCTACTTCGTATAAGGATGATTTTTCCATGTTTATAATTTTAAAACACTTTAAATAATATTATTTAATTCAAGTTAAATCAATTTTTCAAAATTCAATTTATTTTATGAGTTTTAATTTTTTTTTTGTGATATGAAGTTTTTTACTATGTAAATTATTTCACTAAGATTTTTTGAGTTTATAGTTATTAAAATTCTTCAAATATTATTATTTAATTTATATTAAATCAGCTTCAAAATATTCAATTTACTTTATGAGTTTTGTATTTTTTCACATATAATAATTTTCTCGATAAGGGTTTTTCTCGTAAAATTTTATGAGTTTGTTATTTTTAGTTTTTTTCTATAAAATTAAAAATTATTCTTATTATTAGATTAAATTAAATGTATGATATAGAAATTTATTTCGAATACATATTTCTTTTAATTTTTATAGTTTGGTCCTTTTTTTATAGTATAATTTTACATATTATAGAAATATCATCTAAAATATCTTTAGAATTGATGATGTCATGCATGATGCAATTCATAAAAGAACAAAATAATTAATTTATATCAAATCAAAATAAAAAAAATCAAACCAAATAAATATTAAGTATAAAAAAAGAAGAAAAAAATAAAAGGCTAATGGCTAATAAGGTTTGGGAACCTTCTTGGCCGATTGTCCCACCTTAACAAATCATGAGAGAAGTTTTCACTAATTGTTAATGATTTTCGTAGCCATTTTTCTTGAAATTTCTCATGAATTTTTAAGTTTCCAAGTCTTTCAAGGTAATTTCATGTGAAAATCTTGTAATTTTTGCTTATTTCCATAATTTTTTGTTCATTTTTGTGAGTTAAAATCATGTTAAGCTCATTGATTTTCATTCATGTTGAAAGGCTAACATGTTGATGTAGACACCTTATTTTCTCTGGGCTAATTTTAGCAATCTGGAGTATAGACGTAATAGGGGCCGATGATCGTCGCCTAGCGAAAAAGTATTTTAAGGATGTCAAGAAGGCCTAGAGATCATATCAAAGGTAAATGCGAAGATGTGCATCAAATAACATAGTCCAAGGTATCCACAGACAAATGATATAAGAAATTTCACAATTTCACTGGAATTTATCGATACATGGTTCTCATGCATCGATACAATGCTCCAACGCGCCAAAAATTTGAAATATCCCTATTTGTATTGATACAACATGTAGATGCATTGATACATAAGCCTCTATATTAATACAGGACCTCATGTATCGATACTAGACCATGCCAGGACCAAAACATGCATTCTGTAAAGGAATGTATGTATCGATACAGTGGTTCATAGTATCGACACAATGGTTCATAGTATCGATACATTGATCATTGTATCGATGCAATGTTCACTGTATCGATACACACAAGGTTTTTGGACCAAATGTATCGATACATTATGCAATGTGATACATGTAGGCCATTTTCACGGTCTGAGCTTTTTTGACTCGTCCACTATTGATCCAAAACTCGATTTTAACTCATTTCTTTGCATAAGTAAAGATTAAAACACATATTAGATTACGAATTTAGACTTTTGAATTAATCATAACATCTTTTTGAAGTCTAAATTGGATCCAAAAATGGTCAACATTATATGATCACCCTACTCGTTAGCTTGTTAACCAATATCACCATCAGCCGCCCTATTTGCTGGAAAAGCATTTCAGCATTTAATCTAGCCACCCTATGCACATCACATTTGCAGCAAGTTGCTTCCTACAACCACCCTAAAGCCACCGTGCTAACATCACCTTGTCCCCCTTGTGAAATAGCTAAAAACGCCTCTAATTTGGCTCCAAAAGGCTAGTATAAATGGACCACTTCTATCTCAGCAGAAAAAGGGTAGATTCCAACTCATTTACACTTCCAAAAACATATCCACACACCAAGAAAACCAGAATCCCGTAGCTCTTCACCCACCACCCAAAAACAGCCCTAAAACACTTACTTTCATCCACTACACACTCCAAAAATCACCCTCATCCATACCAAAACCAAAACCTCATAATTTTTCTCTTTTTCTTGGTTATTAATAATAAGGAAAAGATGAAAATTCAAGCCATCTCTACTGCTCAAATCATTTGGCCAAGAAGTGAGTTTTGTTGGCATAACTTCTCACTTTATCACTTTCATTTTTTGTTTTTCAGAATCTTTATCATTTTAGGTAGCTCTCCATGTTTCCATCACCTTTTTAGGATTATCATGCATTATTGTGGCTTTTGGTTATGGTAGCTTAGGATTTGGATGCCTTAATGCCCCTTTTATGTGCAAAATGCCTCATTTCATCCTTATTAGTGTAATATCTTTTGTTCATTCATTTTTTCCATGTTCATGCATCTTGTTATCCTTAATCTATGCATGAATCATTAGCCTAACACATTTCAAGCACAGTTATACATTAGCTTGCATGAATCATTGTCATTTTTAGCATCCATGATATTTTCTTGTCACAATTCATAACACTTTCTTTTTCTAAACCATTTGTAAAATTAGCATCCCTATTCATATTGTGTGCCATTCCCTAGTATGTTTGTTGTCAAAATGCATGTTTGATGGATGATAAAAATTGATTTTCAAAAACCCCAAGCCAAGCATGTTAACCTCAACCAATGAGGATTAGCATGGACTTAGCATTTTCCTTTAAGCTAGCAAAATATCTTGAGGAAAATTAAGCTTTTCCAAATCTAGAATCTTGGTTAAGCAAGCTCAAATTTTTTGATTTTGAAATGAAAATGATCCTACACTCATCTCAAAAATGTTTGTGCCTTGATTTCAAGTCAAAACCTTGAGTGGTATGATTAATGGACTGTTTCATTGTCCCCAACTACTCTGAGGCTATGCAAATGAGTTCGTGATGCTCATGCCACTCTTTCCTATCAGTCATGGATGTTCGAATGTCAATGACTCGAATATAGACTGTAAACATAAGGCAAACAAGAAATATCCCTTGCTTTGATTTGTCCTCTACTGGCAGTATAACTATTACAAATTGAAAAATCATTTTAAAATCCAAAATGATTTTTCATGAATTTTTTGATTTTTTCTATCAAAGCATGTCGAATTATCTTTAAAACGACGTCTTATTCACCCCCAGATCATTCTAGATGAGAAAGTTATGATTTTTAAAGTCTAAACTATCTAGAACCTCTAGAATCCAAACATGTATTCTGGTTGGGCCATTCAGGCCTACTAAATGATTTTTCCAAATTTTTCAAGCATTTTTCCTAAAATGTTTATGAAATTCCCTTTCTAGAAAGGTGTCATTTATGATTTTTCAACACTAAATGAGTTTAGGGTGATTTTTCAAATTTTGATACACCTTGTTACTCCTATGTTTTGCCAGCAGATCAATCAGTCCGAACATGAAAATTTATTCCCTTGAAAAGTGACTTCTTGGGATATTGAAAATATTTTTAGAATGACCCCATCGAGTAACCTTTCCAATGGTGTCTTGTCCACCTTTCCGATTTTGGTCAAAATTAAGTTGTTTTCTCGAATTTTATCTTTAGACATTTGAATGTCTCCAAGTCACCCCAATCAGACTCGAGAACATACCTTAACCTTCTATAAGCTCATATCAAGGCACAAACATATTGTACATCTTTACCATCCTCATTCACAATAAATCTTTTTGCCAAAAATTATCGAATGCTCACCCATTGTCTAAATTATGAAGTTTTGTCATCCACGGGGATACTCCAACCTCACCTTTTTGAAGGGACACTCCAACCTTATTTTTCAAAATTGTCATAGTAAAAATCTTTCTTTGTCAAAATTATTATCATCCACGAGGATACTCCAACCCCATCTTTTTGAAGGGATACTCCAACCCTGTCTTTCAATTGCAATTAAATTCTTCTTCTTCCTGGATCTCCATGAATATGTCAAACGAATCTTGTTTAATCAAGAAATCCAGATGCATCTCGAAAATGGTCGATTCAGTTATTCCTAAATAATCGATGCCAATAGCGAGATAAAATCCCATAGTCCACCCATTTTCTTTATCATTTCATTGAATGATCCATGTTATGTTATTCCATTTATTATCTTATTAACATGATTTCTTTGTGATGATTATTTGCATTTATGTTTTCAAAATGTTTCCAAATTAAATTAAAGGTAATGTTCCATATGGGTATCTCTCCAGTGCCTAAAGTGGAACATTCCATTTTCAAAGTAAAATCCAGAGGTCATTTTTTTGAAAATCTCTATATTCCCTATCTCTCTAGGGCGTATGAGATTAAATCTTTTTCATCAAAACCTAGATCATTTCTATAAGATTCATGCATTCGAAGAGGATTATATCGAAATAGTAACAAGTGAAGATCAAAAGAATCGAAACTGAGATAATAAATAGCTAGTACGGTACCGATTTTGGGCGTAGCGAAGAGGTTCGTACCTTATCGTACGTAACCAACTCCTGAACCTAACAACGAATCTTTGTACCACATAGACCATGGGATCAATGTTTTGAGTTTCGTAACTCAAAACATAGGTTTTAATAGGCATCCAATCATGCCTAGCCCTAAATGATCGATGGTGATTCCAAGCATTGGCCATTTTTGGATGGTCATACAAGACCAATAAGATGAGCGATTCGTCTTATGGTCCCCCTCACTATGTCATAAATCGAGAATCTGTACAACTCGTTCTTATCACATTGCTAAAGAAAAGTCTCGGTTAATAAGATATTTCCAAGTTAGGAAAGTATTTTAAGTCATGCGCACCCATATATCCATGAGGATCCACCTCGGGGTACATCGCGACAGTTGACAATGAACAATTTTCTATATACTTGTTATATTTAATTTTTTTAGTTAAAGCTTGATTTTTTTATGAAATATTATTATTGTTTACTTAGTATTAGTTTTGATGTATATATATATATATATGTTTATGTTTATGTTTATGTTTATGTTGTTTTTCTTAATATTTTCATGTTAATATGTTGATTTATATTTTAAATATTTATTTTTTTATGATTTTATTTTTGTTTTTAAGTTTAATGATATTTATTCATGGTTGTTTTCAAGATTTTGTGCCGAGAAAATATTTGACGATAGTTTGTTTTACATTTGGAAAATTTTAATAGGAATTTTTGGTGATGATTTTATGCTTATTTTTGTGTTGATTTTATGGTTTTTAGGTTGTTTTACAATATTAGAAAATTTAAAGATTAAATTGTAAAAATTTTTAATTTTTTTGTATATATTATTCTTGATGGCTGAAACTTCCTAGCACCATGGAAAAAGTGTTTTAGGCATTTTCAAACATAGTTTATGCATTTTTTATATTTTAGGCTAATTTGTAATTTTAAAAAAGTTTAAGGACTAAATTACAAAACATGGAAAAATTGTGTTTTATGGCTAAAAGCGCTTGGCCGAATTTTCATAACATTTTTTTCCATGATTTTTTTGTTGCTATTTTTTGTGATGTTTTTCCATGTAAAGGTCAAAATAAAATTTAGCAAGTTTAGGAACTATTTTACAAAAGTCAAAATTTTTTGTTTCAAAGCAAAGGTGTTTGGCCAAATCCTCGTGGATTTATTTCTTTGTTTTTCATGTATATTTTCATTTGTTTGTGATGTTTTATGACGTTTTCTATTTAGGGGCTTAAATGTAAAATTTGAAAGAGTTAGGGATTAAATAGCAAATTCTAGTATTCAGGAGTAAAATGGTTATTTTTGTGACTTCTAAATATTTCCATTATTCCTATGGCCTTCCGTTGGGTTATAGAAATTTTTAAAACCTTTCGTATCCTCTTGATTTTTCGTAAGGTACAAAATGAAATTTTCTAAACTTTAAAGGCTTAATTACAAGTTTTGCATTTTAAGCCAATTTTAGGATTTTAATTTTTTTATTTAGGGTAAATTCAAAATTTTTATCATTATTTTAGTGCCCGTTAGGGTACCGAGATACTTTCACATCAAAGGTATACCCTAAAAGCATTTTGGTAAATTTACCTAAAACTAAGTTATAGATAGTAATTGGGTTACTTTTATGCCAAAAGTGCAAATTTAGGATAGGTTTGTCATTTCATCACTTTTTGTGTCTGTTAGGGTATCATGATGCTTTCACATCAAAGGTATACCCTAAAAGGTATTTTGGTAATTTTATCTAAAATCGAGTCTTAAGTAAGCACTGGGATGCTATTATGCCAAAGGTGCATATTTAAGATAGGTTTGGATTTTTAATATTATTTTTGAGTCTTTAAGGGTCATCGAGATACTTTTATATCGAAAATATATCTTAAAGGCATTTTTATAATTTTGCATTAGAACAAAGTCCTATGTGTTTATTGGGATACTTTCATGTCAAAAGTACACACTAGGAATAGGTCCATCATATTGGACCATTTTTAGGTCTTAGGATTAATATTCTTAATAAAATTGGATATATTTTTAAAATTAAGGTAATGTCTCCTTGTTATACTAATACGTGGAAGGCCTACCAAAATATGCGAGGGGTTCTATTGATTTCTTTAATAACGAGGCACCTTTTTTAAAATGAAAGTTAAAATTTTTTAATTTTCATAAAAAAAAAACCTTTTGTACCACAGGTTCTCTAATGGGGTACAAAAGAGATTGATAAAAATTTTCATGTTATCTTAGTTCTCCGAAAAAGCATGAATGATATTGTGATTTACTAAGATAATAAAATGCAACTTCTTAGAATAATAAATTTATTTAATAGAATGTTAAGGGAATTATAACTAAATATTAAATATTGAAACAAATAAAAATCAAAATTTAAATTAACATTTGATTAACAATGTACCAATTTTTTAGCATCATGAGAAGGTCAATCCCTACTTATGATTGCAACCAACTCTCAGACCCTTTCATGTAATCTCTGGTTGGAGCACAAACTTTGAAGTTTCTTTTAAGAGTTTAGTAATCCTCGAAATACGAACTCTAACAGGTCACCAATCGCACCTGGCCAAAATAAAATTGGTTGCAACTCCAAAAAAAATAATTGTTTTATAACGAATGTTTTAGAGTTAAGTCAAGTGAGTCATTCATCTTAAAAACTCAATCCCAAGGTACAAAAAATAAAGAAAAGTAAAATAGTAATGATATGGTCCCTAAAGTAAAAAATAATGATATATAGATATATATATATATAATAAGGTGTATATCAATCATTTTAAGTCAGGCTGGTTGAGATTCGTATCCAAGCCACATTGTAATAGATAGAGGTTTTCATTTTGGAAAGTCTTAAGTTATAATAGGTTTGTTTGTTTCCTTACATGCAGAATGCACATGCATGCATTAGATTCTCTTCTAGGCATATAGAAGGTACAAAGGTTACCTAAATATTTTGGAAAGGTGAAGTAGCTACACCTTTTGAGGTGTTAGCCTCTGTCTAAGCCAATGAAAAACTTATCGAGTGTAAATTCCTATGCTTACCCAAAGTGCTAGCCTCGTTATGAGCATGGAAGATACTTCCACGTGAATTGAATGCTTTTTGACATAAACCCATGATAGGTAAGGATTAGGGTACCTCGTTAGCATTTTTCAGGCTTGGGGTGTAATTTGAGAACCTATTTAGATGTTTAATCCAAACTTCATGTCAAGAACTGTAAGAACGTTATTTATTGAGAGCCATACTCAGTTCTAGAAGATACCGACATGGGGGAACACTTTCTATCTTTTTCATTTTATTTTATGTTTTGAGCATGTAAATCATGTGATGATAATCATATATCATCGTTTATGATAATATCTCTATTTTACCTCAGAATGTGCTATCAATATTTTGATTCGTATATCAAGTCATGATGAGCAAACATCGTCACTTGTAATGCGATTATTTCTTTCTAAAGCCATTATACAACCTTTACATGGTCTAGACATAGAAGTTAGGTGATGATGTTTGTACATCATCTCCAATGACAAGGCCTGTTCATTTGCCGCAATAGGCATTGTAATGCACAAGCAGACTTAGGGCAACCTTTATTTTTCTTATATTAATTCTTTTATTATTAATCTATGCTAACTTATTTTTCAATTTCTATTGTTCTTTTTTTCATATGATGGGCAATGATGAATGAACATCATGCTGCCCATAATAGGATATTTTCCTGAAGGATAATAATGCCTTAATTTTATTTTGGGGCAATTTTTCTAGAAGATAGATCTTTTATTTGTTCACACACATTGCTCTGACTTTACATTAATTTCATTCTTGCACCCATTTGTATTTATGCATTCAGATGTGCATTTGTGACATGCATTTCATAAGGGTAAGGGGTTAGAATAAAGGTTTTATAAAATTTAAGAATTCTCTAAACAAAGAGTATCAGAATAATTAAATGTTATTAATTATGGGAGATGAATTCTCAGCATGCCTACAAAGGATAAAGGCAAACCAGTGTGAAACATAGGAAAGTTTTATGAAATAGCAAAAGGAGATGCAAATGCAAATCTCTAAGTTGATGGAAAAAATAATGGCTTGAAAGAAAAAGTCTTGTAATGTAATTCTAGGAAATCAAAGGAATAACCCTAATACTATTGCCAGCACATCGAGGCAGAAAGGAAACCACTTCAAGGTTCAAGATCAGATCCACATTTGGATTACCCGATGATTACTGACCTGAATTAGCTAGTGGAGAAAAGAAATCTTAGGCTTTAAACCTGTAAAGGAGTTGAGCTCGAGAGCAATAAAAGAAAGTACTAGCTCCTTGAAAAAAAGGCTCAAAGCAATTGAAAGAGTCATGGCTTTGGTACTGTTGATGTAGATGAGTTGAGCTTGGCATCGGATCTAGTCTTTCCTCTTAAGTTCAAGATGCCAAAACTTCAAAAAGTTCAATGGTACCACATCTCCACAAGCCCATATCAAAATGTTTATAAAAAAAATGACTAGGCATACACATAATGACAAGCTTCTTATTCATTGTTTCTAAGAAAGCTTATCAAGATTAACTCTAAAATGGTAAAATGACATAAACTAAAGCAAGGAAGGACTTGGCTAATGCATTTCTTCAGCATTATATGCATATGATGGATTTGGAATTGTTTTTCTAGAATGTGGAGAAAAAATCAACAAAAATGTTCACATAGTACTCCCAACAATGGAGGAACATAGCTGTTGCAATGTGGCCCAGATACAAATCTTAACTAGGCCGGACTTAAATGGCCATTGCTCCTATATTTGTTAAATTTATCAACATTTTATATTCTGTTATTTCTATAGGCCAAATCATTAACGACATTTCTTATTTTTAGGAATTAGGTGGTCGAGATGAATCTCACTCAACTTAACCTTAAATAGTTATTTCATAATGACTACTTATTTAGAGTAGCCATGAATCTATTTGGGCTAGATGTGATTGGTCACCTATTGGAGTTCGTATTTTGAGGGTTACAAAACCTTATAACACTAACTTCAAGGCCTACGATCACACCAGATATCAAGGATTTGAAAGTCAGTTATAATCACAAGTAAAGATCGACCCTCTGATATGCTCGAAAATCAGTACCTTATAAATTACATGTCAACATGAATTTTAATTTTTATTCAATTTCAACATATGGCATTTAGTTGTAAATTCTCGAAATAATAATTTATAAAACAAATTTATTATTCCATGTTAAGAAAATTAGGTTTTTAAAATTTTGAAAATCAAAATCTCTTATGCACTCCATGGGAGGACCAGTGGAATAAGAAAGCTTTTTATCATTCTCTTTTGTATCCCAACGGAAAACCACCGGGACATAAAAGGTTTTAAAATTCAAAATATCTTTTGCACCAAAGTGGAAGGCCAGAGGAATGTGAAAGGTTTTATTATTTTTAAAATTTATAAAAATTTCAATTTCTATTTTGAGAAGGATATCTCGTTATTAAAATAATCCATAGAAGCTTTTTCATATTTTGGGAGACATTCTATGTATTATTCTAACTTGTAGACATTGCCTTAATTTTCTAAAAAAATTATATTTTATTTAAAATATTTATAGAGCATCCTAAAACCGGATAACAATCTAAAATGATAAACCTATTCCTGATGTGTGCTTTTGACATGAAAGTATCCTCGTAATCACATAGGACTTGGTTCAAATGCAAATATACTAAAATGTCCTTCGACTATACCTTCGACGTGAAAGTATCCTAGCAACTCGAAAAGACATGAAAAGCATTATAAAAAGGTGAACATGTCCTAAATGTACACTTTGGCATAAAGGCACCACGATGACTACCTAGGATTTAATTTTAACCAAATTACCAAAATACCCTTGAGGTGTATCTTAGACATGAAAGTACCCTAGTGATCTTAAAGGACACAAAAAGGGTTACAACAAGGTGAACCTATCCTAAATATGTATCTTTTGCATAAAAGCATCTAGATGACTACCTGGGGCTCGGCTCAAAAAATTACCAAAATGCCCTTAGGGTGAACCTTCGACGTGAAAGTATTTTGGCAACCTTAAAGGGCATGAAAAGGATTATAGAAAAGGTGAACCTGTCTTAAATATACATATCTATCATAAAAGCATCCCAAAGACTATTTAGGACTCGACTTAAGGGAAATTACAAAAATGCCTTAGGGTGTACCTTCAACATGAAAATAGTCCAACAACCCTAAAGGACATGAAAAAGATCATAACAAGGTGAACCTATCCTAAATGTACATTATTGGCATAAAAGCATCTGATGACTACCTAGGACTTGATTCTAAAGAAATTACCAAAATGCCTCTGGGTGTATCTTCAACGTGAAAGTATCTTTGTAACACTAAAGGACATGAAAAGGATCATAAGAATGTGAACCCATCCTAAATGTACATCTTTGGCATAAATCATCTCGATGACTACCTTAGATTCTATTCTATAAAAATTATGAAAATAGCCTTGTGGTGTACCTTTGACGTTAAAGTATCACGACAACCCTAAAGATATAAAAATGATCATAAAAAGTGAACCTATCCTAAATGTACGTCTTTGGCAGAAAGGCATCTCAATAACTACCTATGACTCGATTCTAAAGGAATTACCAAAATGCTTTTAGGCCATGCTTCCAACGTAAAAGAAACCCAGCAACCATAAAAGGTGTGAGAAGAATTATGAAAGGCAAACCTATCTTAAATGTACATCTTTGGCATAAAAACATCCCAATAACTACTTGGGACTTAACTCTAAGAAAATTACCAAAATGCCCATAGGGTATACCTTTAATGTGAAAGTATCCCAGCAATCTTAAAGGACATGAAAAGATAATCGATGATGATTTTTACTCTAAATCAGTAATTTAGATGACAAATATGACCTAAAGCACAAAACTTGCTAATGGGTCCTTAAATTTTCCAAGATTAAATATTAGTCCTAATTGAATAAAATGCCAAAAATATTTTTTTGGCCTAAAATACCCTAAATGGGTAATTTAGATTCTTAAAATAACCTAAAATGCAAAATGCCATTAAGTCCCTAATTTTTCAAAAATTGTATTTCGTATCCTAATAGAAAATCGAAAGTACAAAAGGTTTTAATATTTTCAGCACCCCACTGGAGGACCAATGGAATGCTAAAAATATTTAAAATAATCTAAGTGATGATATGTTAGAGATGACCATTTTGACCTAAAAATACTGGATTTCCCTAATAATCGCTAAACTTTCCTAAAATTACCAATTAGTCCCTACATGATTAAAACATAAAATCAAGCATCAAATAAATCAAAATAATCTAAAAAATTACATAGAAAATTAACAAGCAAGATTCAACCCCATACTTTTCCCTTAGAATAAATTTTTTAATATTTACACAAAAGTCTCTAAACTTCTTAAAATTATAGAAGAACCAAAAATAAAAAAATGTATTTTAACTTGATAAATGCAAAAAATACACTCGTAAGAGTGCAAGTGTGCTTTGGCCAAGCATATAAGTCTAAACAATTTTTTAACTTTTTTTTTTTACAAATTAGCCCCTAAACTTCCTATATTTATAAAATGACTACAAAAAAATCATCACATACACATGCATGAATTTTGGCCAAAAGCTAAGTAATCTACCAATCAATTTTTTAAACTCAAAAATCACATATTCATATTTTATCTAACACAAATTATCACCATTATATAATAAAATTACAAAAATAAATATATGAACATATATTTCAACATAATAGCAAAAAACTCTAAAAGAAATAAAATACAAATGAGCATATATATGACAAATATAACACCAAAAACAACATCATAACAACATAAACATGATTCATGAAGAAAGGTAATTTACTAAGAATAAAAAATAATAAAATTAAGGAAATTAGTTCATGGCCATTATGCTTAGTCTTTCAACATGGATAAAAAATCCATGAACTTAAGCATATTTTTGGCTCACAAAAGAGAAGAAAAATGCATGAAACAAACAAGACTTTAAAGATTTTAGTAGAGATTATGCCTTAACAAAGCTTTGAAACCTTTTTAGAGGTATTTTCTTTTTCTTTATTTTTATCAATTTTTTTGGCTCCCCAAAACTAATAGTGCTTGAAGAAAACATCCTTCCTTATTTATAGGGGAGGAGGATTCGGCCAAGAAGGACTTTTATCATCCTCGATTGAAATTCCATGCCTTTTCATTTTTTTAAAATTTTTTTTATAATTACTTAACTTGTTAGGTTGGAAAATGATGATTATTATGTCATAAGCCCATGCCCTCATCATTTTTTCTTACAATCCACCATCCTATTGTCATTATTATGCTAGTTTAGGTGCCATGATGATCATGTGTCATTTTTGGCCTACTTGATAGAATGAGTTACGAAGAAACTAAATTAGTTAGAAAAGAATTTAATTCCAATCAAATTGAATTTCACGCAACTAAATTAGCAAATTATAAAATTAATTATGTAAAAACAAAATTACATAAATTTACAACTAAAAATAATCTTGGAAGTAAAGAAATAAATGCAATTAAGGTGAAAAAAATCCTAATTTAAAATTCCATGAAAAAAATGATAACAAATTAAAGTTCATGTAGTTAAGAAAATTCCACACAATAAATCCAATTAAGAATTAAATCATATGAAAATGTCAATCAAATTCCATAGAAAAACTTTGAACAAAAAATTAATTGATATAAAATTAAAAGGAAAAAAATTTAATGTTGGATAAGTAGAGATTAAAATGGGCTTGGTAGACCTTTAGAGAATAAAATGGGCTTGGTACAAAATCAAGAACATAGGCTTGGTAAGGTCATTGGGCATATTAAGAAATTATTGAGCCTATTGGGCCTATTTGCAAAATTTGAAAATTTTAAGCTAATTAAGGTGATTTTGCCCAAAATTAAAAAAAAAATTTCTATAAAGATTTCAAGTATTGAATTATACAAAAAAATATTTTAGAAGTCCTATGTGCAAGAAAAAAAATTCAAAACTCATAAAATAAATTAAAATTTTAAAAGCAGATTTAATATAAATTTAATAAAATATTTAATTAATTTTAAAAATATTAAACTTAAAAAATTGCACCCAAAAAAATTTACAATGTATGGAAAATAGAAAAATTCAAAAAAATGTAAAAGTCATAAAACAAATGAATTTTGAAAACTAATTTGATGGTGGTTGAATGAAAATATTTAAAGAATTTTGAAGTTAGAAACTCAAGAAGATACTATCGAAAATTTTACAGGTAAAGAAAAGCTTGTATTTTGAATTCGAGAAAATTTTAAAGAATACATTGAAAATTATATGAAATGGATAAAATACAACATATTATCTAAAAGACTAATTATTAAATAAAAAAGGGAAACTTTGAAATTTAAAATAAATTTAACTAGAACAATTTCACGATCATAATACTCATAATACTATGAAAATTCAAAATTAATTAACCAAATTGATAATTTAGCACCTTGTGGTAAAAAAGTACCAATACTTATTTTTTTTCTTGAATATTTTTTGATTTTTTTGAATGCATATTGGCATAAATACTGCATAAGTGTCAGTAAAAATATACGACGGTAAATTTTTTTAACTTTACGAAAAAAATCTCCAAAAATTCATAAAAATGAGAAATGTGATCGTGATACCATCTATAGGAATAATTTTCCAAATTTGGCAAGAAATATTTAAAAACAAAGTTTTCCTTTTGAATATTCATCATTTTATCTGAGATTGCCCTTCAAATGGCATTTTTTGTTCTATCATGTGTCAATACGATCATGTATGTATGACAGAATAAGTTACAAAAATGAAAAAAATTCCTCGGTAAAAGTCGACCCCTACTGGGGTGATAATCATATTACTTGTCTCGGATAATTAAGACTATTGAAAAAAAGACCCAAACAAAATTAGGTGTCTACAACTACCCCTCTTTGACCATTATTAAGAATAAAAAATAGGGCAAACACCGAATAGACACAAATTTGTCTAGGCCATAATGTTTTTCAAAACATAATAAAATAATAAAAGAAAATAAAAGAAAACTTCATTAAATATATTCATTAAAAATAAATAACCGAGGGTAAGATCTAGGTTAAGATAAGAAAGTTGACTATGATGAAAACCAAATTTAGAAGGTTAACCAAGGCAAAATTGATATAGTCAAGTGATGGTGACCAAGATGAAACCTAGGTCTAGAAGGGTTAACCATGGCAAAACTGATATAGTCAAACAAAGGTGACTAGGATGTAATCTTAGATCTAGACGGCTAGCCAGGGTAAAATCGATACAGTTAGACAAAGGTTACCAGGATGTAACCTAAATCTAAAGGGTTGATAAGGGCAAAACTAATATAGTCAAGCAAGGATGACCTAAATGTAACTTGAGTTTAAAAGGTTAACCAGGGTAAGACAGATATAGTAAAATAAAGGTGGCCAAGATGTTGACTAGGGTGAAATTGATCCAGTCAAATGAAGGTGACAAAGATGTAACCTTGGCCTAAGGGTTGACCAAGGTGAAATTGATATGAAAGTGACCAAGATGTAACCTTGGTCTAAAAGGTTGACTAGGGTAAAATCAATACAGTTAAATGAAGGTGACCAAGATATAACCTAAGTCAAAGGGTTAACAAGGGTAGAACTGATACAGTCAAATTAGGGTGACCAAGATATAACCTCAGTTTAAGGGTTGACCAAGGTGAAACTGATATAGTCAAACGAGGGTGAACAATATACAACCTAGGTCTAAAGGGTTGACCAGGGCAAACTGATACAGTTAAATAAGGGTGATCGGGATATAACCTCGATCTAAAAGTTGGCTGAGGCAAAATTAATACAGTCAAATGAGGTAAAAATGCTTTATATTTCGATTGCCTAAAGGAATGCAAGGTTTACCTTTCAATTCTTAAGTAATTGATGTACCAAAAGGCTTTTTTTAATATCATATTAAGCTTAAAATCTGTAAATTATTAAATATGAATGCAAATGCATAAGGAATGCATTTGATGAATGATTTAATTTTCTTTACCAATGTCTAATCTAGCTTATTTTGGAGTTGAATTTATCTTTTTAGAAAATATGATATGTATTTCTTTTTTATTTGATGGAATAGACCCATCTTTCTACTTAAATATTGAAAACATTTTCAAAAAGAATTGAAGATCTATGTTCTTTTTTATAAAGGGAGCCAGCTCTTGAATTTGAATTTAAAGGAATCTTTAGGAGTCATTGTGGTTAAGATACACATTCCTAAAAAGGCAAACTAGGTGATGCACCAATATCACTAGGAGTTGAGAAAAAAAACATGATTGGGAATATATGGTCTATAAAATTTCCTATCAATAACCAAAACGAACTAATATAGACTGAAAAAGAAAAGCACAATGGGGAATATATAGTTTGCCCGCCTTAATTCTTCTTAGAATGTAAAAAAAAACTTTGGATTACAGGCTAAGATTCCTGCAATGTTTTGATCCCATTAAAAGTAATGCAAAGAAATCAACTTGTCATCTTTTCATCGATTTCTATTTGCTTAAAATGTTAATTATCAATTACCAGAAATGTTAGCAGGGTTAAAAAGACTATTTAACAAAGGCATGAATGAAAATATATATATTTGTATTGCAATAATGAAAAAAGATACAACATTAGTTATTTTAAAAATGATGGTGAAATGCAAAAGAGATTTGGATATTACTTAGATAAATGGAATCTCCTATTTAGCTTTTTAAAGATTTCTCCCAAACGAAAAGTTTACTTTCATGAAGATCCATCTCTTAAAAATGTCACTGATCATACTATGCCTTTTTGAGACTTAGTCTTCCAAAAAATTATGTTTTGGCCATTCCTTTCAAATGTTTGAGCCATCATTTTAGGTTTTTAGCTTAAAACCTCCTCTTTGTATTGCTTTTGATTGGATGCCCTTTTCTTATTTTTATTTGATTTTTTTAAATGGATGCCTTTTTAGGTTTTCATCCATTTTTCTTTTTTTCTGTTTTTTTTTTTACAATGCTCATCTTGAAAATACCTTCTGGACAATATAGGGCCATTCCTAATTGGATGCCTATTTACCCTAAGGATTTTTTTTCAGGTAAAATTTTTTTCTAACATCAATTCTCCTTCATGGAATTTTTTAGGATGAATTTTCTTATCATGCGCTCTCATTATTATTTTCTAGAATGACTACCCATGTTGAATAGCTTTTAGCCTTTTTTTTATGAAGTTGAACTGCTTAAGATGATTTGGAAGCCATTTGGCTTCTTCCAACTTAGTTTCCATTAGAATCTGGAGTGAAGGGATCTCTATTTTAATTGGTAAGATAGCCTTTGTAACATAGACTAATAAGTAAGGCGTTACCCTAGTTGAAGTTTAGATTGAAGTGCTATAAACCAGAAGGGAAAAATGGAGCTTTTCATGCCAATCTTTATAGGTCTTTATCATCTTCCCTATAATTCTCTTAATACTCTTATTAGTCACTCTCATGTCACCAAACTGTGATGAGAAATTATGAATTGAATACATACTTTTGTCATTAATTTATTATCCCAATTGGAAGCATTATTTGTTATATTTTAGGGATCCTAAATTATCAAATAATGATAGTCTTAAAAAATTGTATCACTATTAACTTTGTCATATTTGTATAGGAGGCTACCATAACTCATTTGTTGAAGTAATCAATAGGCACTACAATAAAGTGATGATGGTTCAAAGCTATAGAGGTAATTGGTCCCAAAACATCCATGCCTCATATGGAGAAAAGCCATGGTGCAGTTATGACATGCAATGGAAAAAATGTGGTACATGAATCTTATCAGCATAGACTTAGCGTTTATGTCACTTTCAAGCGTGTTTAATACAATCACCCTCCATGGTCATCTAGAAATAAGCCAGTCACATGATTTACCTCACCATTTTGTGTCTACTCACATGGATACCGCAAATCCCCTTATGACTTTTTCCAATATCTTTTGTCTTCAAGAGTGTCAGCGCATCTTAGTAACATCATAATTCTTCTTGTAAAAAATCTTTCCATCCAAGACAAAATTCATTGCCAGCCTCTTTAAAGTTTTTTTTTTCAGTTTTAGAGGTATTGTTTAGGTATGCTTGATCCTTGAGATATCTTTTGAAGTTGTAATACCATGGGAGACCATTTACTTCCATTTTAACATTACAATAGTACACAAGAGATTCGTATATGCTCATTTGAACTGGTGTTATCTCTTGCCCCTTATTTACTTTAAACATCAAAGCCAACGTGGTTAAAGCATCCACCATTTGATTATCATCTTGGGTTAGATGAATAAATTCAACCTTCTCGAACTCTTCAAGCAATTTTACAATTAGCTTTTTATATTGCTGCATCTTCGAATCCAAAGTTTCCTATATTTCGCCTAATTGATAAATCACTAAGTCTAACATATAGTTTAATAATTAAGTTTTTCTCTCCATAGCTGCCTGAAGTCCCATAACACATGCTTCATATTTTGCTACATTGTTTGTATAGTCAGAGTCTAATCAAGCAGTGAAAAGGTAATAGTCCTTTTTTGGTGATATCAAGATGTATACACCTAATTTCGCCTAGGTCTCATTTTCAATAATCCTGAATATCTAGGATCAAGAACTTAATGACCATCCTCTTTAGGAACAATCATTCTCAGAAGAATAAGATATTTGTAAGACCTTTTTAGTCGTAATTTAAACAACCGTAAGTTCATGTAACAAAAAAGTCATATATTAATCTCTAATTTTGGGTGCACAAAATGAATATTTAAGAGAAAAATTATTTTTTAATTATTTTTTTTCAAAATTTGAAAATCTATTTTTACGAATGGTATCATAGTCAAATTTCTTATTTTGAGGAATTTTTTGTTAAATATGGGGAAATTAACCTTCGTATATTTTTACTAATACTTGTGTGATATTTATAATGATATGCACTTCAAAAAATTAAAAATATTCAATGAAAATTTTGTGTTGGTATTTTATACCAAAGGTGTCAAATTGCTCATTTTTGTAATTAATTTTGATTTTTTTCAAAATATCACGTGTATTGTACTCGAAAGTTTTTTTGGTAAAATTATTTTGAATATGGATTTTCATCTTTATCATTTTATAAATTAATATTTTGAATAATATGATTTATTTAATTCATTTTATAATTTTTAATGTATTTTTTAAAAATTTTCTTGGTTCTAGAATATGAACTTTCCATAATCTGTAAAATTCTTGGTGTAATTTTTTTAAGTTTTAAATTTTAAAATTCTTTAAATATTTACATTCAACTACCATTAAATCAGTTTTTCAAAATTTACTTATTTGTTATAAATTTTAGAATTTTTCCCATTTTTGAAATACGGAGTTTTCTACTCCATGAATTTTTTAGGAAAATTTTTCTAAGTTCATATTTTTTTTAAAATTCATCAAATATTGTGATTTAATTTAGATTAAATCAGTTTAGGAAAATTCCTTTTACTTTATCAGTTTTGTATTATTCTTTTGAAATTTCGTAAATTTTTGAAAACATTTTTCTTAGTTTATAATTTTTAAAATTCTTTAAATATTATTTTTTAAATCCATATTAAATTATTTTGAAAATTTAAATTTATTTTATAAGTTTTAGAATTTTTTCTGTTATCAAGATACAGGTTTCAACTTTGTAAATTTTTTTCAATGAGATTTTTTCGAGTTTCTAATTTTTTTTTAAATTTCTTTAAATATTATTATTTAATTCATATTGAATCGGTTTGAAAATTTTAATTTATTTTATGAATTTTAGAATTTTTTGCTACCAGTATTCATAAATTTTTTCAGTGAGATTTTTTTTGAGTTTCTAATTTTTAAATTTTTATAATTTAGTTCTTATAGTTAATTTTTACAGTATAATTTTACATACTTTATACGAATATCACTCAAAATATCTATAGAAATCAATAATATCATGCATGACATCACAAGGAGACAAGAGTTATAAATTTAAATCTAATCAATTTGTCAAAAATCAAATCATATCTCAACAAATCAAATATAAAAGACAAAAATAATTCAACCAATTATGACTTATAATAAATAAAGGAAAACTTTTACGGATTATAGATAGAAACTCACGGCAAGACGGATTCAAGAATCCATCATCTTGCCATCCCCTCACTGGGAAAAAAAAGAAAAAAGAGTGAAAAATGCCTCCCAAAAATAGTTCATAACTTCCATAAAAACTCAAAAAATCCATAAAAATCACTTAGCTTTTTTATGTTTTTCAAGCTTCCAAGGTAAATTCTCTTCCAAAATCTTATATTTATGTTGATTTCGTGCTTGATTTCTTATTTTAGTGAGTTTTATGATTGCTTGAGCTCATGGATTTCATTTCATGTTGAAAGGCCTAGCATGAAAACAATGACAAAATTTTATGGATTTTCTTGATTTATTTGATTTTGTTGTATTTTTTTCTTTTTTATATATGATATTTTGTGTTCATTTGTAATAATGATAGTATCTTGAATGAACACATGTTTTATAATATTTATTATGTTATGTTTATGATGATTTTTATTGAAATATTAGTGATTTTTTTAAGCTTAAAAAATTTTGTTTACAACTTTATGATATTATTTATGAAATTTCATGATGTAAAATTTTGTCTTGATGCTATCTATGCCTTGGATGAACCTGATTGGGCTTGACAATGGTAACTTTCTATTTATTTTTGCTTTGATTTTAGGTTTTTTAAGTTATTTTGTAATATTTATAAACTTAGGGACTAAAGTGTAAAAGTCGTAAAAGTTTTTATGTGATATTTTTGGCTTGGCAGAGAGCTTTGTAAGCCATGAGATTTCTGATTCATGGGTTTGTAAGCATGTTTTAAGTATTTTCAATATTTTAAGGGTCATTTTGTAATTTTAAAAATTTAGGGACCAAATTGCAAAATATGAAAAACTATTCTTTAAGGCTAAAAGTGTTTGGCCAAATTTTTATACACATTCTTGCCATGATTTTTTTAGTGATTCTTTGCTGGTTTGATGATTTATTATGATGTTTTGTGATATTTTATCATATAGGGTTCAAAATGTCAATTTACAAAGTTTATGGGTTATTTTGCAAAATATAGAAAAATTTTATTTTAAGGCCAAGGTGTTTGGCCAAATTCTTGTTCATATATTTGCTGTATTTATGTGAAAGTGTCCTGGTAAACCCTAAATAATGAAATTTTTTAAAAGTTTAGAGACTAAATCACAAATTTTCATATTTATAGGGCAAAATGTACATTTCACTAGTTTTAACGATTTCTATTATTTCTATGGTCTTTCATAGGGATATAGAAATTTTCAAAACTTTTCATATTTGTTTGGTCCTCTAAAGGATACGAAATGTAATTTTCAAAAATTTAGGGGCCTGATTGTAAATTTTGCATTTTAAGTCAAATTTAAACTAGTAGCTTTTCTATTTAGACTAAATTCATTTACTTTTCATCAGTTTAGGTCATTTTAAGGTCTATTAGGGTTATCGGGATACTTTTATGTCAAAGGTATACCCTAGGAGCATTTTAGTAATTTTGCTCATCAAGATGCTTTTAAGCTAAATATGAGTATTTTAGGATTGGTTTCGCCTTCCAAGATCATTTTAAGGTCTATTAGGGTTACCAGAACACTTTCACATTAAAGTTATACCCCAAAGGTATTTTTGTAATTTTGTTTATCGAGATGTTTTTATGCCGAAGGTGAATTTTAGGATTGGTTTAGCCTTTCAACGTTATTTTAAAGTCTATTAGGGTTACCAGGATTTTTTCATATCAAAGGTATACCTTAAAGGCATTTTCGTAATTTTTCTTTGAGTCTGGTCTTAGATAAGCATTAAGATGCTTTTAGACCTAAAATGCACATTTAGGACAGGTTCTCCCCTTTTCAATCATTTTTGAGTCTTTTTAGGGTTATCGAGATACTTTCAAATGGAAGGTAAACCCTAAGGTTATTTTTGTAATTTTGTATTCGAACCATGTCCTATATGGGTACCAGGATATTTTCACGTCAAAAGTGCACATTAAGAATATGTTCATCATATTAGGTCATTTTTAGGCCATAGAGTCTGTATTTTTTTAATAATAGAATTATTTTTATAAATTAGGCAATGTCTCCTAATTAAATTGATACGTAGAATTCCTACCAGTATATGTTAGAAATTTTATAGATTATTTTAATAACAAGATATTCTTTTCAAACAGAAAGTTAGAATTTTTCAATATCAAAAAATAAAACCTTTCATATTTCGCATGGTTCTCCAGCGGGATACGATAGAGAATTCATGCTCATTTGGTTCCCCGGAAGGGTAAAATTAATTTTATGATTTCCAAAAGCATCAAAACTTGACTTTTCTAGAATAATAAATTTCTATAATGAAATATTATGAGAATTATAATTAAATATCAAATATTGGAACCAAATAAAAATCAAAATTTAAGTTAATACGTGATTAATAAGGTACCAATTATGGAGCATCACGAGAAGGTCGACCCTTACTTGTGATTGTAACTAACTCCCGAAACCTTTTATATGATCTCTGGTATGATCGTGAGCTTCAGAGTTTGTATTCTAAGGTTTTGTAACCCTTAAAATATAAACTCTGGTAGGTGAATAATCTCACTTAGCCTAAATAGATTGGTGACGACTCCAAATAAATAGTCATTTCATAATGACTATTTAGGGTTAAGTCAAATGAACGATTCATCTCAACCACGATCCCTATAATAAGAAAATGTCGATAATGATATGGCCTATAGAAATAAGAGAATATAAAATAGTAATAAATTTAACAAATATATGAGCGAAGGCCATTATGTCAAGCTTGGTCAAGTTTCGTATCCGGGCCATGTTGGACAACTTGGTGACTCCACTGGGGACATCTTAGTGAATAAGGCCTAAAATTAATTACGGGTTGAATAAATCTTGATTAATTTGGTTTCAATAAATATTTAATTATTATTCCCTAAAAAACTATTATTATTATTATTATTTTCTAATTTGTCTTTGTGTTTCTTTTTTTTCTTTGGGATATAAGATTAAGGTGTTATTAATGTTTCAGGAAAGATTTGTTCATCCCTTTGTGCCCACTGAGCACAAATATAGTAAATTCTCTTTTGGAATTTTGAAAAGATATAGGTACCTGATATTTTAGGAGGGGGCAAAGTAACTCTACCTTCTGAGGTGTTAGCATTTGTCTAGGCCAATGAAAAGCCTACCGAATATAAATTCCTATGCTTACCAAAGGTTTTCACCTTGTTATAGGCATGGTGGATATTCCCACTCGGATTGGACCTTTTTTGACATAAACCTGCGATAGGTAAGGATAGGGTACCTTGTTAGTCCATTTGGAGCTAAAGGAGCAATTTGAGAACTTACTGAGGGGTTTGACCTAAATTTTATATAGTAAACCTAGTGACCTCCCAGTTAAAATCATAGCTTATTTTAGACATCATAAAAAATTAGGAACACATAAAGCGATAAATACATTTTTTAGGATAATATTTTGTTGTGTGGTGTTATCTTTTTGTGTTATGTTATATTGTTCTTAACTTTATTATCCTTTTTATGGATACTAACTCGTTTGTCTTTTTTTTCTTTTTTTGTGTATATTTTCATTTGCATGTAGGGACGCTTGCTTTAAATTTGAAGTTTAGCTTCGTTTAATTTCCATTAGACTTTATGGGCGAACGAGTGTAGCGGTAGTTATTTCAAAGACATTCGAGGAAGTTCATATTGAGTTAGAATCAAATCAGAAGGAATGGGGGGACCGCACACTAAGAAAATTTATGCTAAAATTATCAAAGATTACAGGTTTAGATGTCCGACAGAATAATTTGATAGACTTGGCTAATATATGGGATGGTTGGAGCAATGAGAGGTGGTTCAATTTATTGAAAACTATGGACATATCGCTCTTCTCCTTAGAATAACAATAAATGAGCAATTGGCTCGTACTTTGATCAAGTTCTGAGATCCTTCCTACAGATGTTTTTAGTATGATTTAACCCTTACAATAGAGGGCCTTTAGATTCAAGACCAATCTATTGTAAGGAACATAACCCAATAAGTCTCTAGAAGAAGTTAGGATAGATTCTTGATTTACCACCCTAGTCAACATTACACCATATCAAGCATAAAGGCAATACAAGTGTTATCTTAAGGCAGTTTCTGAAGGAATACATCAGGAAGCACTCAGATAGGGAAGACACCCTTGATGCTTATGGCCTAGCTATTTATCAGTTAATGCTTTTTCCAAGGATATTTGGGCATAATGGAGTAGCCGTAGTGGACCTTTTTGAGCAATTAAAGAGGAACGTCCATCCTACTCCTACTATTCTAACTGAAATTATCCAAGCACTCAACGTATGCTAAAAATTAAGCCGAGGTATTTTTTTGGAAGTGCATTGTTACTGTACATTTAGGCTAATAGCCATTTTTGGGGTGAGGGTGCTATCAAAGTAAGGCCATACTTCTCGCATATCGTTCCTCTACGAGAGTTCAAGAAACGTTGGCACGATTCTGGATCAAAAAATCAATGGGTGGAAATGTTGAAAAATATGGCTTCTACAGATATAACGTGGTGAGCTCCTTGGTATGCACCTAAAACTTTTCTATACTGATACGGTCAGTTAATTTTTGTGCCTTTTCTCAGTTTATGAGCAACCGTAAGGTATGCACCACTTTAGGTTCGATGATAGTACATATCGCAATAGCTTATTCCTATAACTATCGGATTGGCTAGCGTAGACTTAGACTATTCTGGGGAAAGTTATAAGAGTCCGCTTTAGTCAATAGCCTTACATTGGAGAACAGGATATGAATCTAAGATAAGTACTTATACAAATCAAACTACACTCGGGTATGACGCTTTGAGGTGTATTCGAGGATGTAATTTAATCATCTCGAGTACAAATGGATCTAATCCTCGAGTGTCTATACAACCTCAACCTTCAATGCTTTCTGAAGTGGAGTTGATAAAACAAGAAGTCGAGAGAGACCAAAAAAGATTGGCCACTAAAGACCAAGGTTTTCAGGAAGAAATTATGTACTTGAAGATGAAAATAAAGGCTAAGGAAAAAGATGTCAAGAAGATGGAAGAACAATACAACTTAATGAAACAAGATTGGATCAAGTAAAATAAAAAGATGAAACTTGTCGGCACATCTAGGAGTTCAAGCAAATCTACTAATAAAACATCAGATGAGATGCACAAACTTTACAAAAAGCTGAGGGCATAAAAAACTAGGGCCTTAGAAGGAGAAGCTAAACTAGCTACTTTCGAATAAGAAGGAAAAATACATGCTGACACCATGCTCGATAAGGAGATCTATAAAAAAGAACGAACAGCTTTGGATTAATTTAGGTGTAGAGTAAGAAAGAATGCCTAAATTTTCTAAGAAAGGGAAATTCTTGCTACAACTATTGAGGAAATGGGACAAGTTTGCATCAACAATGACATGATATTGATGCCTGGACACAAGCTTATTAGGAAATGTACATATCCTAGGATAATAAGCTTTATTGGGTCAAGTATTAGTCTAATAAATGGAAGGCCAACTCTTTAGGTCGGTAATTCTACATTGATCACCTTATGCAGTAGATTCACTCGGTGGTCATTCAAGCAAGACATATGGTGGAGAAAATTCGTGTTCTAAAAAGTTAAATTAACCCAGTTGGTGAATTCGGTCCTCCTATACTTATGTTTCTAGAATAAGCAGGACAACAATATGACCAGATTAGAATTTTCCTTGGATGTAATCCTAACATGATAGACAATGTGTAACCCTCTGCAAAGTTAATGGAAATTTATGGTTTTGAAATCTTTTATTAAAGCAAGCACTCTTACGAGTACATTTATACATTTATATCATGTTTTGTATCATACATATATAAATTCATTCATTCATTCATTAATAAATTCATAATTTAATAAAATCTGAAATTCTCTTTTCAAGGTTTTAAATATTGCTAATCAGGAGAAACCTACTGAACAATAACTTACTCATTGCTTTTACAAAAGATTCAGAGCAAAAAAAAATGGTGGAGGATTAGTTGGTAAGATTGGAAAGACTTGAAGAAAGATGATGCTAGATTTTTTAAATTCATAAAGCATAGTGAGTATAGTATCGTGGACCAATTAAACTAGTAGCTAGTAAAAATTTCTATGTTGGCATTACTATTTTGCTTGGAAACCCATCGAAATGTATTGCTAAAAGTGCTTAATCAAGCTTATATCTCATAGGACATTTCAGTTAACAAGCTTGATTGTCTGGTAAATAACATCATTGCTGTTAATTTTATTTACTTTAGTGATGATGAAATTGCCCTAGGTGGAACGACTTTCACGAGAGCGCTGCATATAATTATTGATCGTTATGGGACTATACTGCCTAAAGTACTTATCGATAATGGTTTAACTCTCAATGTCATGCCATAGGTTACACTGTCTAGGTTACCAATATAACGCAGTCAGCTCAAGCATAGTCAAATAGTGGTCAAAGCTTTTGATGAAACTAGGAGAGAGATTAAAGGAATTTTTTTGTACCCTTAATGATTAGCTTATGCCCTTTTGATATTGAATTTCATGTATTAAATATTGCCCCTGTATATAACTATCTTTTGGGACAACTTTAGATATACTCTACTAGTGCTGTACTGTCTTCCCTTCATTAAAAGGTTAAGTTTATAATTGATGATAAATTTGTCACCATATTAGGTGAAAAAGACATAATAGCTATGACTTCCACTGAGCTTCTTTACGTTGAAGTGAATGTTAATGCATTGGAATGCTCATTTAGGGCATTTAACGTTGTTAATGCTACTTTTGATAATAAGGGATCTCTAGTTTTGATGCCCTGACTTTCTAAAAGCACTCATATAGGTTTGAAGCTTTTGGTAGGAAAAGGTTCCTGAGCAAGAAAAGGGCTCGGTAAGCATTTGCGAGGGACATGTTGATCTATTTAGGTAATTGGTAAAAATGATCAATATGGATTAGGTTATAACCATGGAAGCAACTTAAAAAGGAAAATAAGAAAGTGAGTTACGAGGAAGAATTTGAGTCAGGATTTAATCCAATATCTTTCTTTGAAAAAAACTTTTTGCTATGGTAGGATCATCAATTCTATTGTTCAAGGAAAAAAAAAAAGTAAATGATGATATGACGATGATTGTTCTGAACCCTATGAATTTTCAAGTGAACACAGTCAATTCAGATGATGAAGAGCCAAGGAATGATCATGGGATTCATCCCTACCTGACTAGGTACGTATGGACCAATTAGACTGTTACTGAAAAAACTATAATGTCTAGGAATAATTCAAAGTAATTCCAAGAATTTGCCTCATTAGTTTTGGCCCCAAACAAAACATACGAGGATCTTTTTGTAAAGCGCATAAACATGTCATATCATCATTTTTAGAAATAAAATGCATAAACTTTTTGTATGTATTCAGAATTCTCTTACATCTATATTCTCTTTTACCCTTTACACTCTTTTCCATTTTCACATACTCATATATGAATCATCCCATATTTTATTGTTTGCTTATTTTTGTTTTGTTTGCCTTTATAGATCCCTTGACCAAAAAAAGAGGATGATCTCTTTTAGAATTTAAAAGTTGAGTTTAAAAGGTCTATCTACTCGAACAAGGATGATCTTGAAGAAGATTTAGATGATTGCATTTTTGCCACTTGAAGAAGATTTTAAAGATTTTTTTCATTGTAAGTGAAAAAGGGATTAAGGTTGATCCTGATAAGATCAGAGCTATTCAAAATTTGCCATCTCCATGCACGTAAAAAGAAGTAAGATGTTTTCTTGGAAAGTTGAATTACTTTGCCGGTTTTATCTCTTAACTCACGAACAAGTGTAATCGAATCTTTTAGCTTTTCCCAAACATAACCTAGGAGATTGGGATAAGGATTGTCAAATAGTATTAAAAAAAGTGAAACAATATTTAGCAAGTCATCTAGTTTTTATACCCTCGATTCTAGGGTATCCCCTCATATTGTACCTTTTAATGTTTCAACAATCTATGGGATGTGCATTGAGGTAGGACAATGAGATGGTAGAAAAGAAAGGTTAATCTATTACCTCAGGAAAAAGGTTTTGGAATATAAGGTAAATTATTCCCAAATCGAGAAAATATGTTGTGCCCTAGTTTAGACTGCAAAAAGGCTCAGGCAATATATGCTATGTCATACTACTTGGTTGATCACCAAAATAGATGTAATCAAGTATTTTTTTGAAGCCCCAGCATTATCTGGAAGAATAAGGAGATGGCAAGTGTTATTATCAAAATATGATATAGTTTATGTGAGCCAAAAAGCTATCAAAATGAGTGCCATTGTCGAATTCTTGGTGAGCTAGGTTTTTAACGATTATCAGCCACTAGATTTTGATTTTCCTGATGAATATTTGATGAACGTTTCTATCAAAGAAAAAAGTGACCAATTAGAGAAAATATAATGGAAAATGTATTTTGATAGGGCCTCAAATGCTTTGGGTCATGGATTAGAGCAATTCTCATATCTCCCCAAGAAGATTATTTTCTTTTTACCACTAAATTGGATTTTGATTGCACAAATAATATGGTAGAGTGTGAAGCATGTGTTATGGGATTTCACGCGACCATTGAGAGAAATGTGCCAGTATCGAAAGTCTCTAAGGATTCAACCTTGGTGATTTATCAATTACAAAGAGAATAGGAAACCCGCAATTCAAGGCTGGCTTAATATAAAAAGTTGATTTTTGAATTGTTACAAGAGTTTGAGAAGGTAGATTTTATTCACTTGCCTCGAGATGAGAATCAGATGGCTAATGCTCTTGCTACTCTTGCTTCGATGTTTAAGGTGAATAAGAACTAAAAAAATGATCTCGATTCAGATGAGTTTACATGAGTCACCCACATATTGTTATAATGTTGAAGCTAAGCTGGACGGCTGTTTGTGGTATTATAATAGTAAAAAGTATCTCAACAACCAAGAATATTCAAACAAGGCCTCTGAAAATGACAGAAAAACCTTGAGAAGGTTAGCAATAAACTTTATTCTCGATGGTGAAATTCTTTATAAAAGACATTATGATCAGACATTATTGAGATGCATAGTTGCACAAAGAATTTTGGAAGAAGTACATGGGGGAGTTTGTTGGATTCACGCCAATGGCATACAATGGCAAGATAAATTATGAGGTTGGGTTACTTTTGGCTGGCTATAGAGGGAGACTGTACTAAGTATGCTCGAAAATGTCATAAATCTTAAATTTATGCAAATAAGATTCATATCCTACCATTACCATTACATGTCATAGCTACTCCGTGGCCCTTTTCTATATGGGGCATGGATGTTATTAGTCAATCACACCTATAGCTTCAAATCATCATCATTTTATTTTGGTGGCTATAGACTATTTCACCAAATGGGTTGAAATGGCTTCTTAGGCAAATGTGATAAAGTCGACAATGATTAAATTCTTGAAGACTAATATTTTTTTATCATTTTACAATACCTGAGAGGATCATAATTGATAATGCCTCTAACTTGAATAATAAATTGATAACGAAGGTACCCAACTCAAAATTTCTCATCATAACTTAGTGACATATCGTCCGATGAAAAATGGAGCGGTGGAAGTAGCCAATAAAAAATTAAGAAAATTATGGCTAAAATGGTGGAGACTTATAAAGATTGGCATGAAAAACAACCTTTTTACACTTTTAGCATATAGAGCTTTAGTGCAGACCTCTATTAGGGAAACCTTTTATTCATTGGTATATGGCACAGAAGCTATTTTACCGATTAAGGTCGAAATTCCCTCCTTCTGGGTATTGATGGAGACTAAATTGGAGAAAGCTGAGTGGTTCCAAGATTGCTATGAATAGTTAAATTTTATCAAAGAGAAAATACTGCGAGCAGTTCAACATGGGCAAATGTATCAGAAGAGAATGATGAGAGCTTATGATAAGAAGTTCAATCCAAGATAATTTCATGAAAAAGAGCTGGTATTAAAGAAAATTCTTCCTGGCCAAAGAGATTCACATGGTAAATAGGCTCTAAATTAGGAAGGATCTTATGCGGTTTAAAAAGCATTTTTTGGTTGGGCATTAATTCTGGCAGAAATGGATGGGCACACTTTACCTAATCTTGTCAATGCTGATAATGTGAAAAAGTATTATGTTTAAAAAAAATTAAAAAAATAAAAAAAGAGTTAAAATGAAAAGCCTTAAGTTGAAAACCCGAAATAGGCAACTTAAGCAGAATGATGATTGTGAAGTGCAATTTGTTAAAATTCAAGATAAAAAAAGAAGGCATTATGTAATCAAAGACATCTTTCAAGAGATTGATCCACGAAAGAGCAGTGTTTTGATCAAGAAAGGCTTTTGAAGATTTTAATGAGAGATTCCAACCATTTGGATAACACCTACTTTTGTCCCATATTTTGTATAAAATCTTATGTAGAAACCTAATATTGTATTTCCTTCCCTTTATTGGAATGTATCTACACTTTTTTATTCATACCCTTTTCACTCTTTATATTAAGCCTTTATTACCTTTATTTGCACCTCTATCATTTTTAACATTATCGTATCTTTTTCATTTGCATATGTTTTTAACAAACAGTGGTTGACACTTTAGAAATATATACCAAAGAGATTTCTTTTATTTACCCTATTCGATCATAGAGAGCTCTAGACCTGAGCATCATTAGCCTTGTTTCTTTCACTCAAGGAAAAATATCTTCATAATGTCTTCTGAAAAATGCCTTCAGCCTCAAGTATCGAAGTAGGTTGTATTTTCTTCCCTTTATTGGAATGTATCTACACTTCTTTATTCATACCCTTTTCACTCTTTATATTAAGCCTTTATTACCTTT